>VMDO01001420.1:0-209470 GCA_007922755.1 Pedetes capensis
AGGGAAATGCAAATCAAAACAATGCTGAGATTTCACCTTACACCAGTAAGAATGGCCAAGATCAATAAAACAAACAACAACAAATGCTGGCGAGGCTGCGGGGAAAAGGGAACACTTTTACATTGTTGGTGGAGCTGTAAATTGGTGCAACCACTATGGAAATCAATATGGAGGTACCTCAAAAAACTAAAAATAGATCCACCATATGACCCAGCTATAACACTATGACTGAAGTTATAACAGAAAGGATTTTTTGCCTACATTAAATTTTGCCTACATTAAAGTCTTCTGCAACAAACTAGAGAAAAATATTTGGAATTTATATCTCAAAGGGTTTATGTCTCTAATGCAAGAAAGATCCCCTAGGTATCAATGACAAAAAAAAAAATTAACCTCACAATAGAAAGAGGAGCAAATAAGGTATATAGAAAGACAGTTCATATTTTTAAAGAAGTTGGTAGAATTTTTGTTTTTGCCTCTCAGTTTCCTGTGCCTTTTTAGTTGTAATTCAGTTTCAGTTCTTTTTGTGGTGACTCTTAAAGTCCTAACATCAATAGTTGCTTAATCAAATCCAAAGTTAGAATCCATAGCCTCTATTCAAACACTATAGAAATTTAATTTTTGCCTAATCTATTGTTATTCCAATGTTCTCATAAAACTCAAAAGGTACAAAATGTATATAGTGAAGTATTTCCAATCAACTCTTATTCTCAGCCACCCAGTCCCCATTTATTAAGGCAAACATTTTTGCCAGATCAAGTGTATTCTCCCAGAGATCTTCTGTACAAAACAATTATGGAATGGATTCTTTTGTCTTGATTTATTTTATCCAATTGATAGGACACTGTACATACTGTTCTACACTGTACTTCTTTTACTTGGCAATTGTGAAATAGTCTTTACTGTTTGCAATTACTCCCTCCTTCCCTGTAGGAGTACATTGAGAAATCCATGTTCGTTGTTATAACCCACTGAGATTTTGTAATTGTTAATACAGAAAAATCTGTCTCATACAGAAATGGATTTAATTTGTATTATAACTCAAGTTCCCTTATTGATGAATACTGAGGTTGTATCTAACTTGTGCTATTTCAATGCTACAGTGAATAATCTTGTGTGTACCAGTGTGTGTGTGTGTGTGTGTGTGTGTGTGTGTGTGTGTGTGTGTGTGTGCAGGCTAACTCACCCCATTTTCAAACCTCCTCAAAATCATTATTTTTGAAAGTTAAGGCCTAAATAGATTCATCAATCTGTTTGCTATTACATATTTATCCTATTTTGCTCCTTGCTGAAGCACATATTTTAGAGGTGGTTTTAATCTTGGTCTGAAAATATCTTTAGTCTCCTTCATTCATTAAATCCTATTTCTGTTAGGAAAAGACTCTAAGTTGATGTTTATTTTTCCTGGCACTGTGATGTCACTACTGAAATATATTCAGACTTTTGTTTCTGACCCAAAATAATCTGCTAATCCCTTTTAAGGTTGTCCTTTTTGCTTTCTTGTTACTTTTTAAAGTATTTTTACCTTATTTTTAAAAGGTCTTTTTGAGATATACATAGAATAAAGTGCACTGAATATCAAACGTGCTCAGTGATTTCTTCCCTATTTATGCAGCCATGCAGCCATGACCATATGAACCATTTGTAGCATTCCTTATGCCTCTTCCCAGTTGGCAACCTCCCTTCCCTGCCAGAGGTAACAACTATTGTGGCAGCAACTACTCAAGCAGATTAGTTTTGCCTTGTTTTGAATTTATTATAAAGCAAGGTTGGGTCATTTGCTCACTGACTACTTTTAAGATTGTTTTTTTAATTTACTATTTTGTAGTTGTTGTTGTTGTTGTTGTTAGGTGCTGTCGAGTCGGTATCCGACTCATAGCGACCCTCATAGGGTTTTCAATGGCTGTTTCAGGATTGCCTTGGGAGTGGATTGCCAGGTCCTGCTCCCGTTTTTGCGGCGCTGGGAATTGAACTCGGGTCCTCAGAGACTGCAGCGCAGCGCTCTACCCAATGAGCCAAATCCCAGCCCATTTTGTAGTTACATTATGACAATAGGTACACATTTAATGTTGTCCATTTCTTTATCTTTGCTGCTTTCTCTGTTATTTCCTCATATCTATCTTCCAGTTTGTTAATCTCATTAGCTTTTTCTTGTCTTCTGTTTAATCTTTCTATTGTAGTTTTGAATTTCCGTGACTTTTAAAAACTTTTTTGAAAGTGCTGAGGATGTAGCTGAGTGGGAAGAATACTTGCCTAGCATGTGCAAGGACCTGGGTTTGAGCCCCAGCACTGGAAAAAAATTTTTTTTAAGTTCTATTTTCTCTTTTTGTATATCTTCCTTCTTTTTTTTTCTTTTACTAGTGTCCCATTTCATCCTTATGGTCTCTAGTTTTTGCTATGTTCCTAATTTTTTGGATGTTTCTGAATATGCTTTCATATTCTTTTTTATTCTCTCTCTTAGATTGTTGTGTAAAGTTTTTTAAATGTTATTTCTTCATTTGATGGTGTGTGCTGTCCCTCACAGAGAATTGTTTTCTAGTGCTTGTAAAATTTCTTCTTTTCATCTTTGGCAGAGATTGTTTTTTTAATTTGTGAGAATCACTTGTGCCCTACATCGTAGAAATGCTATTACAAAGCAATTTTGTGTTTATTTCTGCCAGTTTCTGAGAATTTCACTCCTTAGTTGCTGTTGTTTTGTTTGTTTTTTATACTTTGTTCATTTTCTTTTGTGGTCTTTTTTTTAAATAAATTGCTTCACATACTTATAATTATGGCCTGCAGCCATTCCACAGTGGTGTCCCATCCTATCAGATCTCAGAAGCTAAAAAATGGTAGGGCCTGGTTGGTTCTTAGATAGAAGACTGCCTGGGAACACCAGGTGCTGTAGGCTTGGGAGAAGGACCCGGCAACCCACTCCCAAAAAACAATCAGCCATTGAAAACCCTATGAGTAGCAGAGAAGCACGGACAATAGTGTTTTGTTTGTTATATATAGGGTCACTATGAGCCAGACACCACCTGGACAGTACCGAACAACAACAACATTTACAGTTATGGCTATTAATTATAAGATAATATTTACAAGTTTTTATGTTGTTTTTAGTTAGGTGCTGTCGAGTCAGGTCCAACTTATAATGACCCTCTGTACAACAGAATGAAACACTCCTTGACACTGTGCCATGCCTGGCATTCTATTAGTGCTGCTCTGCTATTCATAAGGTTTTCAATGGCTGATTGTTTTCAGGATTGCTTTGGAAGTGGATTGGCATGTCCTTTTCCCATATTTGCAGTGCTGGGGATCAAACCCAGGGCCTCAGAGAGCACAGAGCAGCACTGTACCAACTGAACTAAACCCTAGCACAATTTTTTATGAAGAATACATATTTAATGGCCAGGCGTGGTGGCGCACGCCTGTGATCCCAGCAACTCCGGAGGCAGAAGCAGGAGGATCACAAGTTCGAGACCAGAGGCAATCTGTATAATTTGGCAAGACCCTGTCTGAAAAAAGTAAAAAAATGGGCTGGAAGTGCAGTTCAGGGGCCCAGCACTTGCAAAGCATGCAAGTGCAAGGCCGTGGGTTCAACCCCAAGTACCATAAAAAAATACATATTTAATGATTAATGATATAAGTATGCAATGACATAAGTATGGAAAGTTAAATCATAAATCTATATTTAGCAACATAATGCTACCCCACCCAGCTAAACAAAATCATCTTAAAATTCATATGGAAGAGTTAAGGGACAAAGTAGGCAAAATAATACCGAAAAAGGTGGTTTTGAGAGGCAGTTCTCCATCAGTCACTTGTATTTTTGCATGTCTTCTGATGAGAGGCACTGATGGCTTTTTTTCAGAAACTGTGTTACTGTGTATCACTGTGACAGAGAAACTAGTGAAAGCAAATGTAAAGGAGGAGAGGATTAGGAGCTCACAGTTAGAGGATTTGTGTCCAAAGAGGCAGGGCAGGCATATGGTGTGGTAGCAGGCAGAGGGCTCATGACAGAGGACCTCATGTCACATCTTGGTGGATCAGGAGCAGAGAGCAACCAGAAACTGATCTACAAAATGAACCAATAGAAAAAGAATAGCAAGCAGGCATGCGTAAATGGAAGAAAATACTATAAGACAAATTTGATTTGTTAGCTCGTGTGTCACTGTGGCAAAATACGTGACAGAACAACTTAAGGAGGAAGACATGGTGGAATAGCTGGGAACAGGGCCCTGGGTTCAGCCCTCAAGTACCATGGGGAAAAAATCAATTACTTAATTACAAAATTTCAAAACACCCTTTACTTCTATTTTTTCCTGCATTAATGTCCATTAGAATTGTAAGTCTTATCCCCACCTGCTCTGTGTGAGCCTGGCAGAAGTGCCTGCCCCTGGCTGTACTTTCCTGTAGACCCTATTAGCTCCCAACAGGATTTCATTTGGGGACAACAGGGCTTGAAAGACACTGAAAAACTTCTTGTATTTCTAACTTTTATCTTAAAAAAGGATCCTGACTTTGGATAAGCTCTCCTGGCTGGTAGAATTCTGACCACTTAAAGAGGGAAGATTGTTCTGACATAGCACAACTATGGAATTCCTGAAGTCTTAATTTTCCAAAAGATTGATGTTATTCCAGTTTTCACCTGAAGGGGAATAGCCTCTTATGGCCTCCTGTGCTCCCCACAATGAGACAGAAGAGAAAAGAAGACCACTTGAAAATTGGTCAGATCCAAGGAAGGAAGAAAAGGAAAGAAATTGCATCACTAAATAATAATAATGATTTTTACTCAGACGTTTACTACCTGCCAGACTGTGTTCTCAGTATTTTACTAACTCATTCACCCTATCTACAGGGTTGCAAGGTGAGTACTATTGTTTTTTCCCCATCTTATGGGAATAAAGTCTATATGGCCAATAAATAGTCCTGGACCACTGGATTGCCAGTCACTGAGACAAACATGGAGTTTTCCTGCCAAGGAGTATAAAGGCTAAAGGGGCTGTGACCTCTTGTGGTCTTGAAACATTAAAGAGGAATTTAGCACTGATTTATGGAGTCTTGTCACTAACTTTTCAGGGGTTCTTAGGTAAGATCAAAGGTTTTCTAGTGGCTCTGTGTATAATATCTGAGAAGTTAATGAGTTGCAATGAAAAGTAAAAATATGTTTTTACCTTACTTCCAGCAATTCTTACCACAATTTAGATTTTTTTTCCATTATGAATATAGGCAAAACACACAAACAACCCCCCCCCCCAAAAAAAAAAAAAACCACCACAACAGTATTATCAGTCCCGGTGATTTGTCATTAATAGAAATCACAGATCTTCATCACATTTCAGTTGTCACAGGTATCTCAAAGTATCATGCATTCTCCTCAATATCTCAAAGTCATGGTAGCTATGAGACTATAAACAATCCACATCTTGTTATTAAATATGTTAATAATGAAGTACATATACTATGATATCAACTTTTGAAAATATATTGAGATCTGTATTTCCACATAACTGTTTATTTTTGTAATCCTATATACTTGATTTTAGGCATTTGAAAACATTGCTTTAGCTATGCATGGTGGCACAGGCCTATAATCACAGCAACTTGGGAGGCAAAGACAAGAGGATCACAGGTTCAAGGGCAGAGGCTGCCTGTGGAACTTCGCAAGACCCTATCTCAAGGTGAAAAATAAAAAAGGGGCTGAGGGTGCAGCTCAGTGGTAAAGCACATGCAAAAACTATGTGTGAGGCCCTGAGATCAGCTCCCAGTATCACAAAACAAACAAACAAACAAACAATAAAAAAAACCACATTACTTTGAGAAAGAATCCATAAGCTTCACTGGCAAAGGGGTCTATAATATAAGAATTGTTAAGAACCCTTGCTCTAGATCAGGGGTGAGCAAATTATGACCTGAGGGCCAAGTCTAGCTGTTTTATTTGGTATGACCTGTGTGCTAAGAATAGTTTTTAAATTTATAAATGGTTGGAAATTTTTTTTAAAGGATAGTATTTCATGCAGCAAAAACTTATGAATCAAATTTCAGTGTCCATGCACACAAGAACACAGCCATACTCATTTGTTTACATCTTGTCCAGGGCTACTTTTACACCAAGAGAGAGTTGAAATTGGGACAGAAGCCAGGCACGGTGGCATACACCTGTCATCCCAATACTCTAGAGGCCGAGTCAGGAGGACCATAGGTTCAAGGCCAGTGTGAGCTCCATAGTGAGATCCTGTGAGAGAAAAAAGAAAAGAAAAGAAAAGAAAGAAAGAAGGAAGAAAAGCAGAAAGGAGGGAAGGAAAGGAGGGGGAAGGAAGGGAAATGAATAAAAAGAAAATTGGGGACTGGGCACAGTGGCACATACCTGTAATTGCAGTGACTCGGAGGGCAGAGGTAGGATGATGACAAGTTTGAGACCAGAGGCAGTCTGCATAATTGAGTGACACCCTGTCTCAAAAAGTAAAAAAAAAAAAAAAAAAAAAAAAAAAAAAAAAAAAAAAAAAAAAAAAAAAAAAAAAAAAAAAAAAAAAAAAAAAAATGGGTGTGGGTGCAGCACAGTGGTCCAGCACTTGCAAAGCATGCAAGCACAGGCCTTGGATTCAACCACCAGTACCGCAAAAAAAAGAAAAAGAAAAAGAAAATTGGGACACAGACTGCATGGCCTATAAAACCTAAAATATTTACTGCATGGGCTTTTAGTAAAATGTTGTCAACCTGAGGTAGAAAAGTATAAGATGCTGAAGGATGTCTCCTATTTTTTTTTTTTCCATCACTTTAAGCCTAGCACAGGCCCATGAAAGAACAGCCCATCCACCAATCTTTACTGGTTGAAAGAGTACTTATCCTTTGTGGTACATACATACTAGTTTTTGAATCTTGGTAAATGCTGTCCTCATTTTTTTCTCTAAGTTTCCCAAAGACTCATATTCCTTGAATACAGGAGGACTTCATTATAGAGTTTATATTTAGCAATAGGAAAATGAGAAGAGGGCTGACTGTCTCTAGCTCAGCTTTAATGTTAAAGGAAATTACAAAGTAATGAAGCAAGCTCCCACTATAATGCAATTGCACAATGAGAATTATTATGCAATAGAAAAAGTGATCAAAAGGAGGCTGCCCCATAGGCACATTTCTTCACTATGTGCTGATCAAGGGAGCCTTGCATCCTGGGATGCTCCCCTGAAGTTAAAGGAGCAGAGAGGCCCGGCCATGGCATGGGAATCAGGAGTACCTCACAACAAGAAAGGCTATTCTGAAAGCCAAAGAAATATTCAGTTCCTCCTTATTTCTTATTAACAGAACAAGTCTGTTAAATATCACTCTCAAAACCAGCAACTTAAAAGGCAGTAATATGACCCAGGGCTGTGGTTGGTAATCTCACCTGCTTGGGATGCTGAGGCAGGAAAATGGTAGATTCAAGGCCACAGGCACTCTGCACAATGTAGTGAGACTATGTCTCAAAAATAAATATAAATGGAGCTGAGCACTGTGGCACATACCTATAATCCCAGTGATTTGGGAGGCAGAGACCAGAGGACCATGAGATTGAAGTCAGAGGCAGCCTGCACAACTTAATGAGATCCTGTCTCAAAATTAAAAAAAAAATAACAAAGAAGCTGGGGGTGTCACTCAGTGGTAGAGCAACTTGCCTAGGATGTGTAAAGCTCTAGGTTCAACCCTCAGTACTGTGAAAGAAAGAAACAGAGAGGGTGAGAGGGACAGAGGGAAGGAGGCGGGGAGGGAGAAAGGAAGGAAGGAAGAAGGAAAGGAAAGGAAGGAGGGAAAGAAGGAAGGAAAAAAGGAAGGGGGAAGGGAAAAGTCACTATTGTTGTTTAGAGGAAAAGAATTAGGCTTGCTGGTAGGTAGACCACCGAGATTAAAATTAGAACATCCCCCACAAGCTTTCTGCCTCAGGAGTACTCATTTAAACTCTCTAAGCTTATAGAATTAGTTTATGTTGTTGTTGCTAAGTGTAGTGGGCTTAGGTGCAACATATATGAATGAAATCGTTAATATCCCATGCAAGTAAAATTTTGCTAAAGATCATTCAAAAGTGATTGCAGCAATATATAGTCAGGGAACTCCCAGAAAATCAAGCCAGTTCAGTAGAAGGTGTGGAACCAGGGACATCATTGCTGATGTCAGATGGATATTAGCCCAAAGCAGAGAATACCAGAAAGATGTCTATCTATGTTGTATGAGAAGGTATTTGTGTGGTCATAATAAATTATTGATAACTTTACAAAGAATGGATATACCAGAGCACTTAATTGTACGCATGAGGAATCTGTACATGGACCATGATGCATTCATTGGAACAGACCAAGGAAATACTGCCTGGTTTAAAGTCAAGAAAGGTGTGCGTCAGGGCTGTATCCTTTCACCATACCTCTTTAATCTTTACACTGAGGAAATAATCCATGAAGCTGGACTTTATGAAGAATAATGTGGCATCAGGAATAGAGGAAGACTCATTAACAACCTGTGTTATGCAGATGACACAACTTTACTGAAAGTGAAGATTTGAAGCATTTACTGATGAAGATCAAAGAACACAGACTTCAGTATGGATTGTGCCTCAACATCAACAAAACAAAAGTCCTTACAACTGGGTCAATAAACAACTTCATGATAAATGGAGAAAAGATTGAGTTGGTCCAAGATTTTATTTTACTTAATTCAACCATCATCACAGATAGATGCACCAATCAAGAAATCAAAAGACACATTGCATTGGGAAAAGTTGTTGCGAAAGACCTCTTTAAAGTGTTGAAAAGTAAAGATGTCACATTGAAGAGGAAGGTATGCCTGACTCATGCCATGGTATTTTCAGTCATATCATATAGTTGTAAAAGCTGGACATTGAATAAAGGAGACAGGAGAAGAATTGATGCTTTTGAATTATGGTGCTGGAGATGAATATTGAATATACTATGGACTGGAGAAAGACATCATGTTTGGGAGATTAGCAGGTCAATAAAAAAAGTAAGACCCTCAACTAGATGGATTGACACAGTGCCTGTAACAATGGGCTTAAGCATAGAAAAGATCATGTGCCTGGCACAAAATCAGGGAGTGCTCATTTTGTTGTACATAGGATTGCTATGAGTCAGACCCGACTTGATAGCACCTAACAGTAACAACAAGCTTATGGAATAAGGACAACAAAGAAGTCACACTTGTCTCCCAGGGCTACTGAAAGGATTAAGTATGATATTGTTGTTGGTATTAGGTGTTTTCCAGTCAGGTCTGACTCATAGCCACTCTATGTACAACAGAAGAAACACTCCCCAACACTGTGCCATGCCCAGCACTATTGTCAGTGCTTCTCTGCTATTGATAGGGTTTCCAGTGGCAGATTGTTTCAGGAGTGGATGGCCAGGTCCTTCTCCATACCCTGCATCATCTGGTATTCCCAGGCACTCTCCCATCCAAAGACTAACCAGGCCAATTCTGGTTGGCTTCTGAGATCAGGCATGATCAGAGTGCTATGGCTGCAGACTAAATATGATGAGACATATTAATGATAAAGCACAATATATTGTGCAGGTAATGTGCAAAGTGATGATGAGTAAGAGCTTCTTGTACAGTGTGGAGCTAGAGGCCACACTGAGCACGTTGATATTTTCTTTGCTCCATATAAGTCTGTACATTCATTCATTCACTCACTTATTCATGTCTGCTATATCACAGAAACGAATAAAGATGGCTTAAATGTACTCTAGGGAACAAAAAATTTAAAACTATGTGAATAAGAAATACAGAGTAAAGGAAAAGATAGTAGGTGAAGTAGAAAGAAGCTAAAAGTTGTGGCGAAACTAATGCTTCTAGACTGCATTTTCTGAGCCAATATAATTTCTCCAAACACTAGGAATAGACAAGAGGGTGGTATCATGTTCTTTTGTCAAGGAAAGACATCAAAAAACAAAATTAACAAAAACGGATCCTACTATTGGTTCTTGCCTGTAACTATGCCACTGTGGCTTCTGATCCCATCAGATCTCAGAAGTTAAGCAGGGTCAGGCCTGGTTAATATTTCAATGGGAGAACCCCTGGAAATACCAGGTGCTATAGGCTTGGGAGAAGGACCCGGCAACCCACTCCCAAAAGACAATCAGCTATTGAAAACCCTATGAATAGCAGAGAAGTACTGACAATGATGTTTTGTCTGTTGTATGTAGCGTCGCTATGAGTTGGACACTGACTTGATGGCACCTAAACACAACAATTGATTCTCACCATAATTTCATAAAAGGAATATATTCTTTATTAATATTTGTAAAGTAGGAAGAATTTTAGCTCAGAATACAGGGTGGACCAGTTCAGTTTTATTAAATATATTATTATTTATAAAATCTTTTGTCTTGGATTGATGAGAACTGGCACAAGCTGGCAATGGCTTAGCAAGGGCATCTGTAAATCATTGAGCTGGCATACAGAATGACCCGGACACTTGCCAAGCAATGGCCCCCAAATCTAACCCTTCAGTCCATTGGTCAGTGCAAGGAAGGAGACACAATCAGATAGTCAGGAAGGAAAAGTTTTCCAGTCAGCTGAGGTGGCACCCACCTGTAATCCCAGTGACTCAGAAGGCAGAGGCATAAGGATCATGAGTTTAAGACCAGAGGCAGTCTGCACAACTCAACAAAGCCCTATCTCAACATGAAAAGATGAAAAGGGGCTTGAGGGTGAGGCTCAATGGTAGAGCTCTTTCCTAGTATGCACTAGGCCCTGAGTTCAATCCCCGAGTATTGAAAAAAAAGAAAAGTTGTTTTTGGTAGAGCTCTGAGGGAAACTTTTTCAGGATTTTTTTCTAAAGGATGCTGTACAAAGTAATAAACTAATAAACAACAGCCTCAACAATATTCCCACTGAATAAGGAATTTTTATAAAATATATTCTCTCAACACGGACAAATGAAGTAATATCAAAGTACAATTCAACAAAATAAATTTGGGTACAGGCCAGGTAAACTGCTCTTCACTTGAGTTGAACTGATGAGGAACTGAGTTTAGAAGATACAGATTCTACACAAGCAATTGGACTGTATATTTTTTATGCTGATCTCCAAAATCACATTTTTCTTAACCAAACTTTTTTTGTTATTGTTGCAAGTGAATGTTTACCAACAAGACAAAACCAGTGATAAATAAATCTCTCAGTAAAGACTTTCAGAATTGGCCATATCAAAACCTAAAATGCAAGTACTAAAAAGACGTTGTCACTTTCTGTCTAATCAGTCTTCATCTTGAACCAGTTCTCTTCTTTGATCAAATTTTACACTTCACCAAATTGAGTTATTCTTCATCAAGAAAGCCTGCCACCATACCACACTGGTGTCCAATCCCATCTGATCTTAGAAGAAATCTAAAGTAAGAAAAAGTGGAAAGAAGTTGTGTGTGGGGGGGGGGGGCATTCCATTTTCAAAAAGTTGGTCAGAAAGGCCTCATGGAGAAGGTGATATTTAAACAAAACCCTGAAGAAAATGAAATGAGTAGGGAGCAATGGAGATATCTGAGGGAAGGGCACACTAGGCAGTGGGAATCATGAGTGCAAAGGCCCTAGGGCAGGAGTGTACCTGGCAGCTTTGAGTAACAACAAGGCTAGTGTGGCAGGAGCAGAGTGAGTCAAGTGATGAAGACAGGAGCAGTGAGAAGCAGGGGGCCGGCAGAGAGGGAGATCCTACAGGGCTCTATAAATGGCGTAAGGACTTTGAGAAGTCTCAAAAGAAACAGGAGGGTTCTAAGCTGAGCATTGACATGGGCCATCTGGTATTTTAACAGATTACCTTGGTTTCCATGTTGAGGATAGACTGTGGGATGTTGTTGTTGTTGTTGTTAGGTGCCTTTGAGTCTGTATTTGACTCATAGCAACCCTACATACAACAAGTGAAACACTATTGTCAGTGCTTCTTTGCTGTTCATAGGGTTTTCAATGGCAGATTGATTTTTGGGAGTGGGTTGCCAGGTCCTTCTCCCAAGCCTACAGCACCTTGTGTTCCCAGGAGGTCTCCCATCCAAGTACTAACCAGGCCCGACCCTGCTTAGCTTCCGAGATCTGACGAGATCAGATGCCACAGGGTTACGGCTGCAAGCAGACTGTGGGATGGTCAGAGCAAAAGCAGGGATACTAGCTGACCAGTTGCTGTACTGTAGGTATATTATGCACACTGTACCAGTGATGGCATAATGGCACTAGGGTAAAATGATGTAGGGGTTTCTCAGCTTACCCACCTGGGGTAAGGTCACTGAGATCTGCAATCAGCTCTGATGGCACTCAGAGTTTCTCACTGACCTGAGATTAGTTTAGACATCATAATAAAGGGTGCTGTGCTATCGAGCATTTGTTCAATTGTATGCTCAATGCCTAGACCCATAACCCTCAGTGGGAAGTGGGAACCCCACATGCAGGCTGGAAATCAGCAGAGGCCGGCATGGTGCAGTGTCTGGGGAGCGTGATGACAAACAGGAGCGGCTGCTGAAGAGGGAGGAGGAACCAGTGCCCAGAGTTTTATCTGCTTTGTCCATAAAAGGAGATCATACACTTCGCAGAAGCCCGCTCTGAGCTCCAGTGTACAGTCTGCCCTGTTCTCACCATGCACGGATTTACGTCTCTTGTCCACCGTGAGCACCAGTCCTTTTCTTCATGCAGTAAAACTGTTGTTCACTTAAACTGCCAAAATTCCACCAGGCACAGCAGCTCCTGAGGTGGAGGCAGGAGGATGGCAGGGCAGAGGCAGGAGGATCGTAGGTTTGAGGCCAGAGGCAACCTGTGCAATTTAGCAAGAGATTTATTAAGTGTCGAGATTTAAAAAATAAAAAAGGGGCTGGGAGTGCAGCCCAGTAGTAGAGCACTTACAAACTGTGTGAAGCCCTGGGTTCAACTCCAAGTACCACAAAAATAAATACATAAATAAAATTAATTGCCAAAATTCCAAAATCTACACTGGTTATCTGCTTGTTTAATTTTTTGACATTATAATTTGTCATTCACAGCTAAGTTGGTGTGTCATCTCTAAATGATGAACCCCCAAATATATTACAATGAATATATCTCCCTTTACCCTGTTTGGCTCTCAGGAAGGCTGATTGCTGATGACAGGTAAGATCTCTCATAAGCAGAGGGACAACCAAAGACAGGCACAGTCGTAGAGAGGCCAGCAGGTGTTACCTCTAAATGCTGCACCCTCAAATATGTTACAGTGAATTCATCTCCCTTCACCCTGTTTGGCTCTCAGGAGGGCTGATTGCTGATGTCGGGTATGATCTCTCATTAGCAGAGAGACAACCTAAGACAGGCACAGTCATGGAGAAGCCATCAGGAGAGGCAGGGCTGCCTGGAAAGGCCAAGATGCCCACCTGTTCACTTGTTCACTGTGTCCTTTGTTAAACATTACAAAGGCTTGCTGGTGCATGCAGTAAAATGAGTTTCCGAAACACTAACTGATGTCCTGGCTCCTGGTGGGCCACTTATTAACTATCTCTTGGGATTTAGAAGAAATGTCTGAAGAGTCTTCCCTGCCCTAATCTTAGCTCTGATTGTTAAGAGAAAGAGATTAGAGGAAACAATGACCAGGTTTAAAAAGTTCATACATTTTTTTCCATTCTGTAATTTGTTACTAAGAAATAAAGTTTAGATATAAGGAAGCTAGGAGAGAGCCTTAGCAGCTCTCGGCCGAAGCTCACGAACATTCTTGGTTGTCGGTCTCTTGAATTTGTTGCGGAACCTTGAAACTACATTGGTGCAAGGTAGTCTCTGAACTTCAACCTATTTTCTTTTCATAAAGAATATTTCTTATAGCTAACTAATATTCATGAACATGACACATTCTGTAGAGTCTAATCATTATGGTTGGGATTAGCAGGGCTGGCAAATCAGGCAGCACTGGGACTGTGATGCTGCTTCCCCCATGGTCACAAGACAAAAACTACTTCTTAGTCTTGCAAGCTTTTGCTCTGAGCATGAGCTTGCTTTCTAAGCTTTGTTCACCTGGGGCTCCAGAAAGTCACCACCAATCGATGACAGCAGGTACAGCCTGTGAACAACTTTATGACCCTAGGATTCTAGCTAGTGTACTCTTAATATTTGTCTTTAATGATATCAATTTTGGAAAGGGCTCACTGATTAAGAACTTTGTTATTGTTCTTAGGTGCCGTCAAGTTGTGTTCAACTCATAGCGACCCTCGGGGTTTTCAATGGCTGATTGTTTTGGGCTTGCCTTGGGAGTGGATTGCCACATCCTTCTCCCATTTTTGCAGTGCTGGGGATTGAACTCGGGACCTCAGAGACTGCAGAGCAGCACTCTACCAACCAAGCTATACCCCTTCCCGGATTAAGAACTTTATTATGTAAAATTGAAAATAAGTAAAATTGCATCATGACAATAGCTTGAATTAATATGAATATTTAAATACCTAGCTGATAGAGCTGATAATAACCAGGTTGTCCTGTGGTGGTACAAGCTTGTAAGCCCAACACTTGAGGAGTGGGAGGCAAACGGATCACAAGTTGAGGCCAGCCTGGGCTACACGGCGAGACTCTTTCAAAAATTTTTTTAGTGTTTTTTAACACTTAATAATAGTAATTTCATTAAAGGTCTCTTTTTTACATCAACCAAAGACTTTTAATACTAGATCCACACGTGACTCCCTTAACATTTAAGTCAACCAGCCTCTGTATTTTTTCAGCCCCTAGGCTTTCCATTTGATTTGATGGCATCAATTACTTTGCTAGAGCTCAACCGCCATCTGAAAGCTGATATTAATGTCACTGGACTTTGACAATGGATAATTATGCTGCAAATGATTAAATTAGGAATGAATCACAGGAGAGGCTCAGAAAGAATGGTGCAAGGGAGGATTTTAGGAGGTGCTGGAGGGGCAGATGTTGTCCAAAGAAAGACAGCGCCATGGCCATGATTAATGTCTTCCTGTCAGGGGTTTTCACTCAGCAAGCCAAAGGGGCAGTAGTAACCCATGTCGGCCAAGTGCGTCTGTGTGGGGAAGATCACCAACTCCCCATGATCCTGGGTCACAATGGTCAGGAGAACCAGGGGAAGCAGAATTACAGGGGTGTTGGCCCTTTTTCCTACTTAGTTTTGCTATTGAAGACTTAAAGTTTGAGTAACCAATCACATTCCCAGGCCCGGAGGGAACTCTCTGCTCCCATCCCCAAGGCTCCACCGCCCCACACCTCTGCCAGGGAAGTGGACAGTCTCTGCTGGGAGTCAGGTGTCTACACATCCCCAGGAACTAGCCATTTCCTTCCAAGAGCAACAGCATTTGCAGGTAAGAGCCCAGTGGTTAGCTGCAGTCTTTCCACTCTGAACTGGGACAACGTGAGTCCCCTTCCCTGTTTGGTGGTCTTCATCCTGCCATCCCTGCTATTGCTATCAGCTCCAAAGTCTCTTTACTATTTCTTCCAACTGCTAGAAATGTAAGGGCAAATAAGCAGGCTGTCCCCTACTTCCTGGGATACGGCTGTACAGAAAAAAAAAAAAAAAGAATTCTTTACTGTGTGTTATAGAGGGAGTTCTGTTTCCAGAAGCTTGTTATTGGTAGGTGCTGTCAGTCAGTATCTGACTCATAGCAACCCTGTGTACAACAGGCAAAACATTATTGTCAGTGCTTCTCTGCTGTTCATAGGGTTTTCAATGGCGGATTGATTTTTGGGAGTAGTTTGCTGGTCTGACTCCCAATTCCAGAAGCCTGGAGTACTATAAGAAGCCCTCATTCATTCCGAGGGCCCTGACTGTCCCTAGGACTTGGAAAAGTGCTGCAGAAATTGCTGCTTCTCACAAAGCCATGGCCTTCCCTAACCCAGGATAGGGTCAGGGCAAATGGTCTTTTGCCACTAAGTTATAAATTTCCCAGCTAGTATCTGCTAGATTTCAGCAGATGATGAGGAGAAGGAAGATTTCCCCCACCACTGTCACACTTGGAGAGACATGGAGCTTGCCTCTGCCCCTGACCTACTCTCTACTTTCCACCTTTGTGACCTGGTTAGATGTCCCACTTGGCTGCTTCCTAGAACATAAAGGCCTTCCTGCTCTCTGGGTCCAGGTGTGTGGGTGTGGGGGTAAATGAGGAAAAGGAAAAGTCGTGGGGTGGCAAGGTGAGGGGGTCTCTGGCAAACACCCTGGGTAAACAGAGTCTGGCAAATCCCCTGTCCTCCTTGGCATGACCCCTTCTCCCAGGGCAGGGGCTGGCAGGCTATAGTTTCAACCATCATCTATCAGACTACATACAAAAGACAGTTTCGGATGTCCCTGGAGTGGCTGACCATGTGCCTGTCTAGACACCTTATCACTCTGGAGGTATGTTCAGCAGGGCACCACAGAGAGGAAACTGTACCATGAAGTCCAAGATGTTGTTGTTGTTGTTAGGTGCCGTTGAGTCGGTATCCGACTCATAGAGACCCTCATGGGGTTTTCAATGGCTGACTGTTTCGGGATTGCCTTGGGAGTGGATTGCCAGGTCCTTCTCCCATTTTTGCAGTGCTGGGAATTGAACTTGGGACCTCAGAGACTGCAGCGCAGCGCTCTACCAACTGAGCTAAATCCCAGCCCTTTGAGTCCAAGATAAAAACATGAAATAATTATGGTGTGATCCAAGAGACAACAATATGGTTGAACAGGTTTGCCTGGTCTTGTAACCTAAAGAACAATTTCTATAAGTCAATCAAGACTCTCCTCATTACAGTCTTCATGATGGTATGTATTCCTCACTTCTTTTAAGAAAAGATCTGAGGCTAAGTACACAAACAATAGTGCCATAGCAAAGAAGGAGGTAAGCACTCTAAGGCTGCTACACAGTGGCAGGGAGAGTGAGTTACAGTCCAACTCGACGGTGCCCGCATCCAATGGCACAGTACACCTCAAACTCTCAGCCACTTCCTGGAAGACCACCGCCAGCTACCCTGAGCAACAAATCTCCAGGGGAGTCCTCTGGGTTTCTCCTAACTCCCTAGGGTGGCCTTGTGTCCTCTACTTTTCTCAGATACCCCCTGCCCCCCTGGGAGTGAAATTCCCCTCCCCCACCTTCCCCATGGGACAGGGCTCTGGGTGGCTTTGCCTGTTTCTTGCACATTGGCTTTCTCAGCCCTTTTACATCGCCCCCGTGTCTCTCCTTACGCTCCACAAACTGCTGGACTTCCCCAAACCTGAGCGGGGGCAGGCTCAGCTGTGCGTGCGTGTGAGTGTGCGTGTGTGTGTGGTGTGCGTGCCTGTACTCACGCGCGCGTGCGTGTGGCCTCGGTGCTCAGGGAAGGAAAAAGCGCCCGATCCAGGCTCTGCGTCACTCCCGCAATTGGTCACAAATGGGGTTCACTGGGGTTTGAACCCTGAGGTCACTTCAGCATCCTCTTGTTTCCCTGAGTCCCTGATTTTCCTGCCTCACGTGCCAGGGCTCCATCCACCATCCGTGCTCAGGTTCACTCTCTCCCTCCAGCCAAGCCTGGACCAGGAAGAAGGGGAGGTGCGGGGTGGGGTGGGGGGGAGCCAGGTGACTCGGTGTGCTGCGCAGTTTTCCGCACGTCTGTTTCAGAGGATGAGAAGAGGGGCGGATGAGGCGTGGCTCCTGCGGGAGCGCGGGCTGGCCCTGCCACCTGCCCAGAGCCTCTCGGGCCAAGCCGGCGGCAGGCAGAGCCACCTGCTATAAATAGGCCGCCGAGAACTGCGTGCGCGACCACACATTAGTCACAACAGTCGCGAGGTCCTTAATCTCGCTCGGGGCTCCCCGGCCCCGGCTCCCTGGCAGGACGCTGGGCCAGGACCCCGCGCTGGGTCTGGATCCGGCGGCAGCCGGGTCGCCCTCCTCACCCTTTGGTCTACTGTGCCCAGCGCCCCGGGGGCGGGCTGAGGGGA
This sequence comes from Pedetes capensis, assembly GCA_007922755.1. Lineage (NCBI taxonomy): Eukaryota > Metazoa > Chordata > Mammalia > Rodentia > Pedetidae > Pedetes > Pedetes capensis. Next base: position 17,849 of record VMDO01001420.1, read on the forward strand.
GACCGCTGGGGAAGGGGGCGGGCGGGGAGGGAGGCCGCGGCGGCCCCGCACTGCAGCAGCTGTTGCGCGCCTGTGACTCTCCCGTCCCGGCCGTGCCGCGCGGGCAGAGTCGCAGGGCGCAATGGGGAAGGCGGGGGCATCTCGTCCCCCGCTCGGCTCCGGGGAGACTGAGTGAGGAGATCCCGGCTCCCGCCCTCCCCGCGCCTCCCCCGCGCTCGCCCAGCCCGGGGAGGAGGAAACGCGAGCCGCGCGCAGACACCTCCTCCTCCTCCTCCTCCTCGGCTGCTGTCGCTGCCACAGCCGTCGTCCGCGCCACAGCGCCTGTTGCTACCGCAGCCACCCGAGCGGCGGTGTCCTCCGGCGGGAGAAGAGGCGGGAGGCCGGCGGAGCGGTGCGCCCCAGCCCCCGGCGGCTGGAAGAGCGCAGCCGGCGGCGAATGATGGATGCCCCGCCCGCCCAGGCCGTCCCCGCGGCGCCCCGGAGCACCTGCGCGCCCCAGCCGGGCCCTGGGCTCTGAGCGCACCGCGGCACAGGTAGGCGCCTCCCCGGGCTTGGCCCGCACCGCGCGCTGCCTCCTGGCAACCCGGCCTCCAGCAAGCCCCGGCACTCCTCGGCTGCCGAGAAGGCGCAGTCCCGCCACCCAGGGGGTTTCCTGCCGTCCTCACCGCGCGGGGCTCCCGGGACGGCGTGCAGGGAGAGGGGCAGTTTAGTGCCACTTCGTTGTCCTCTACTTGGACGAAAGCGAAACCTTGATGTTCGCAGCCACCCGGGAGCTCCGGGAGGCTACTACCCTGCCCCTCCTCCTGCTCACTTGTCCTCACATCTCCCGCCCGCCTCCTCCCTCCCGCCAAATATCTCTGGGGCTATGGTGCTTGTAAGGCGGCCAGGCTTGGAGGATGGTGGTCAGAATGACCCCATGCCACCCTTTAAAAGTTCAGGGTACTTTGCAGTAGTAACTTTGGCAGCTTCGCTGGTGCGCTCAACATTTCTTTCTATGGGCACATACTGTACCAGTCATTTTGAAACCTTGCTTAATTGTTTCTAGCAGTTTCCTGATCGCTGTGTGATTATGAGACTCCCTCAAACTTCGCCACATATTGCTGTTTTTCTTTTGTAAAAGCAGCATCATTTTGTCTCAAGTCCACCTAGATGTGGCTTTCCCTGTTCTGATTTTATTTAAAGAAGCTTGTTCTCCGGAAGTTGCTTAAAAAGGAAAAGAAATTGAAAGCGATGGTTGTTCCTCTCGCCAGTTTAATTTTCAGAGTGCTCTGTATTAATGGGTAAGGTATTCATTGTATAGATCTTTCATTCTTCCTTTTAGATGATTGGATGAGTTCATTTATTAATATCATCAGGCTTTGAAAGAGAGTTTTGAAACGACCTGGTTTAAGTGGGTCACACCCACAAAACTCAGTTGTCTCTACAAGTCTGAACTTCTAAAACTTTTTGCGCTGGATCTATGCTGAACATACAGGCCTTGATAAAGAGCCCTTGTTTAAGAGAGCAGAAGTTTATTCTCTTCTCCAGATGTGAGAGGGGATTGGTAGGACTTTTAGAATGGCCATCCCTGGGGTTTGTTCCGTTTGTGGGGCCTGCTCTGCGTGGGAGGGGCTAGGATGGAAGAATGAAAGGAGAGCCATTCCAAGAGGCCAGGAATGTACCCTGCAAAACACTCTTCACCTGTCTGATTTTTCATGTTCTATCACTTGCTTGGGTGAGGGATCCCTGAAGCAGGTGAGTTCTGTCATCTTTTTCTGGCAATGAGAACTGGCTCCTCTTGATTAGGAAGGATGTGTGTCTCAAAATCAGCTCCTTCTTGGGAACCCTGATGACTGTCTTAAGGAATCAGGAAGTTACATGAAAAAGTTTATAAACAAATGCTTTGCCACTGTTTGAAATTGGGTGGTAGGCCCAGTGTGGTGGCTCATACCTGTAATCTCAGCAAAGTCTGGAGGCAGAGGCAGGAGGATCACAGGCGCAAGGCCAGAGGCAGCCTGCATAACTCAGTGGGACCCTGACTCAAGATAAAATATAAAAGAGGCCTGGGGGTGCAGCCAGTGGTAGAGCACTTGCAAAGTATGTGAAGCCCTGGGTTCAACCTCTACATACTGGAGAGAGAGAGAAAGAGAGAGAGAGAGAGAGAGAGAGAGAGAGAGAGAGAGAGAGAGAGAGAGGCAGAGACAGAAAGAGAGAATGAATCTGGATGGTGCCACAGTCTCTAATCTGCCTGTTTCTTGTTGTTTGTTCCTGTCAAGTTACAAAGAAATAAGACTGTAACAAGCATTTTCTTTCCAGATTTATCCATCAGTAACCATTGACATAACATGAGCTACTGGAGGTAAAAGGTACCCTGTAAAATGTTGAATACAGGTGGAGTGTTCTGACAGTATTCACTGAGGTCAAGAAGACATAAAAGGGGCCAATTGTGGTTTAAAGGAGGAAATGAAATCATCAGGTGATAATTAAAATAAACGCCTTTATATATGTTTGTTCAGTAATTTACAAACCAGTAGAGAGGGGAAAATACTGGTGTAGGTATGAATTATTAGCAACAAAGTCAAATTTTACAGTTGGGCCTCCTTGATGTGTTGTTGTTGTTAGGTGTCATCAAGTTGTGTCTGACTCATAGCAACCCTCATAGGGTTTTCAATGGCTGATCATTTTGGGATTGCCTTGGGAGTGGATTGCCAGGTCCTCCTCCCATTTTTGTGGTGCCGGGAATTGAACCTGGAACCTCAGAGACTGCAGAGCAACCCTCTACCAACTGAGCTTAATCCCAGCCCCATCTTGACATTGTCTGTCATTGTTTATCCCAGCAAGAGCTCTAGGGTTTTCTTTTTTTCCTATGATAACATCGCTGGCCGAGTGGCAGTCATGTCATGTTACCATTTACCCTGTAAGAAATAGTTTGTCACAGTATTAGAGGGTATGAGGGGGAAATAGGTGACTGCAGAAATGGGGCTTGCCCCGTGTCCCTCACTATCCAGCTGTTGGTAATCCTCGATTGTACTTTTCTAAGAGGCAGCCTGACTAGGAAGGCCACAGTAGCAATCACACGCACCCCCTGCAGAGCCAGGTGTGGTGGGTACTCCTTTCCAGCCCAGATTGTCTAGGATTTTCTACGGTATGCCGGAGCAAAAAGGCACTTGCTTTTTCAGCCACCAGCTTCTTAGTAGAATGAGGGGCAGGAAATGGAGCAGGGAGCTGGAGATGACTCTGTCTTTGAACATGCTTTTAACTTGAGAGCATCAGTGACAGCTCCCTGAAGCCCCTCTGCTTTTCCCAGCACTTCTTTGTAGGTCCCCAGTCCCCACAATTTTCAGATTCCCAAGAGAACCTAAAACATTTGTGTGTCCATTGGGGACTTGTGTGTGTGTGTGTGTGTGTGTGTGTGTGTGTGTGTGTGTGTGTGCGCGCGCGCGCCTTGGCACAGTTTGCTTTTCCCTTTTGGTGTCTGTTGTGCCGCCTTTCTCAAGATTAGCGTCCATGGCAATCCTAATACTTGATCTGTCTCTGTCTCCCGGCCCTTTTCTTTTCTTGGTCATTAAAATTTCAAGAAGTAGAATCTGTTCATTAAATGCCTGAGTCTGCTTAGCAGCCAATGAGTGTTGGGAAGACAAAGGATTTAGGCCTTCAGCTAGAACTGTTCCCTTATAATCTCCTTCCCTGGCTTTTCTCCTTGTGTCTTCCTTTTCAGCCCTACATTCCAATAAAAATATTTTTTAACAAGATTCTTCACAAGAGACATGATCATTTCCATTTTCAAGGATTTTGACATCTTTCAAGGCAAAAATTCCGTTCGATGGGTTCCTCCATTTAAGGGAACTATATCTCTTTTTGTGTTTCAGACGTTTAGACAACAATTTGTCATGTTTGGGTCATGTGAAATAATCTTGACACTCAGATTTCAGTGAAACTGTGAAGAAGCAGGAAACATGTGTTAGCCCTAACACATATGCTTCATTTTGAGTATGCCTGTTTCCTTTGAGATAACAGCCACTTCTCTCTTAAAAAGAGAACATACTCACTTAACTTTAGCAAAACATTGTGATCAGTGACTCCAAACTTCCAAAGTGGGTCAGTGCTTATGGCTTTGTTGCAGGGTTTATGAGCTTACACATGTAAAGCACTCAAAACAGTGCCTGGGACATAGTGAGCATGCAATTAAAACTATCTTTTGGTATTATTATACTTATTTATTTGATTTTTTTACAGTATAACTGTGACATTAAGTTTGGATTACTAAGGCCACATAAAATTTAGATAGAATCACCAAACTAATCCATTAGAAAGATATTTGAGGGTTAGTCCCTTTTAAAGACGCTGTTATGTTGGGAAGGACAGAAGTTTGTGCATAAGACAGGTCAGGATTCAAATCCTACCTTCACCATTTATAGTGAGGGAACCCTTTTGTGAAGTGGGGATGATAAAACATACGACTCAGAGTTGTAAGAGGACAGAAGGTCATCATGTAAAATTTCCAAGAAGTGGTTGGTTAACAGGTCTTCCTCTGGCAAGGTGGTTAAGAGCAAGCACAAACTCTGGAGCCAAAAGATCCAGGTTCATATCCTGAATCTGCCACTTTCTACGCATATGATCTTACACAGATGTCCTCACTTCCATGTGCTGCCAAATTCTTTCCCCTTTCTTCTCTTTAAATTGGATGCAATAATGGCAATAATGACTTGTAATAGTCTTTTATTATCCAAGGTTACTGTGCGTTAAATCAGTTAATAGACACATAGTGCTATTATGTGTTAACTGTTATTATTACCACTTACAACACCTGCCAAGCAAGGAGGCGGGGGTTTACATAGTCTCTGAAGGCCACCTAGAACCCCCATCCTTGAACCCTTTATCCTGTGCAAAAAATATAAGAGAATACAAGAAGTGGCAGTGGCCTGCTAAAGTACTGGGCTTGCACTGGCTCTGATTTCTATAAGAAGGAAGTCATGCAAAAACATCACTGTTTTACAAGTCAAATTAGAGAGGAGCACCCTGGTACTGAAGCATTCCTCATGACGAAAAGGTTAGAATCACTGGCTTCAGGAGCTCAGTGTGCTGGTAAATAGCTTCCTGCTGTGAGAATTGGTGCTTCTTAGGTGATGGCTGGGTGAATAGCTCACTGCTTTGACTGGGGTGGGATTCCATGGAGGCAGTAGACAAATCATATATCTAAGCCAGCGGTGCTACTCTGTGACATTGGAGTACTTCAGGTTGCATTATAATTTTGCTCAGGGACATGCCCACTCAAACCATCCATTCACAAGAGGAAGCATGTGGCCACCTGGGAATTTCCTGCCTCTCCTGGGGTCCCTAACATCTAATCAATGTTGGCTGGTTCCTAACATGACCTGGAGCTAGAGGCTCCCAACACCCCTCCCTTTTTTTTTTTTTTTTTTTTTTTTTGCGATACTGGGGGTTGAACCCAAGGCCTCGCACCTGCATGCTTTGCAAGTGCTGTTCCACTGAGCTGCGCCCCTAGCCCATTTTTTTTAAATTTTTGAGACAGGATCTCGCTAAATTATGCAGACTGCCTCTGGTCTTGAACTTGTGATCCTCCCGCCTCTGCCTCCCAAGCCGCTGGGATTACAGGCATGTGCCACCGTGCCCGGCTTCCTTCCTTCATTCTTCTGTCTGCCTCCTTCCCTCTGTCTCAGTCTGCTTTGTGTTGCTATAACAAAATTCCTGAGGCTGGGTCATAAAGCTGAGGCTTTACCTCATAAAGAAAGTAGACTTAACTTACAGTTCTAGAGGCTGGAAAGTCCAAACACCATGGCCCTGGCATCTGGTAAGGGTTCCCTGGCTGTGTCACAACATGGCGGATAGCATCACATGGCAGGGTCATGTGCAAGAGTGAGAGATCACTTGTCAAGAGAGGAAACGAGAGTGAGGAGGGGCCAGTGTCCTTCATAACAAGTTACTCTTGGGGAAACTAATACATACCTGCAGACATGACCCACTCCAACATTAATTCCTCCGTGAGGGCAGTCATGACCCAGTCAACTGCCACTTGGCCCCTGCACTTAAAGGGTCCACTGCCTTTTGACACCTCCATGCTGAAGACCAAGCTTCCAGTGCATGGACCTTGAGGGACACATTCAAACCATATCCAAACATAGCTCCCTCCAACCAGCATTCTGAAGGGGGGAGGCTGACACTGCAAAGGCTGGCATGTCCTCAGCTACTGGAAAGTCCCCATCCTGACCTCTGTGGTTTGATAGGAGGGAGTGCAGGGGGTTGGGACAAGAGGAGTTCCTACTAGGCAGCTTACTACCACCTACCCTTGCTTCTTTCACTTCCTGATCAATAAATCCCGTCCTTTCTTCATGTACCTCCCCTGCATTTTTGTTCTCAAAGGGAAGATAGGAGCAGCTTTGTATCCTCACACCGTGTTGGGGACATTTGGTGTTATGCATTATGAAAATTAGATTCACCAGATTTTAGAGATAGAAGAAAATTTGGAGAAGATCTTGTTTTATTCTCCTACAAGAATAAACTTGAAATTTAGAGAAGTTCAGTAACTTGCCTTTTCAGCTTCACACTTGAAAGCGTTCTCATGGGGAAATTGAGGCTCCTTGTAGCTCTTGGATGGGAGTCAGGGACTTGGACTGTCCTAATTCTGTCACTAAATTTGGATATGCCACTGAACTCCTCCAGAACCCAGTTGCTTCATTTCAAATGGGAGGGAACTTTCTAAATGGCTTAAAAAGACCTTGTTTGCTTTAAAATTCTATAATTCTAAGTGCAGGCTTCTAAGGGTAGGTGCCATAGAGAGACTCACTAACAAGATTACTGAAATTGTTCTAGAAAAGGGTATCTTTGTGTTTCAGGCAGCTACTATATTTAAGGACAATGTTAGGTAGGGGTTTTGTAGAACACAAAGGGTATCTCTAGAGGGATCAAGTTTATAAACATATGACTCTACAAATAAGAACATAAGTGGAAACTCACTGGAATAATGGGTCATACTATTTCTACTGTGAATGTGAAACAGGAATGGCCTCCTTGGAATAGGCCATTTTCTCTGGGGCTTAAAGTGCAGATGGTTCTATGTGGGATTGAGTGCAAATGATGTAGATTGAGATGGCTTTAAAAATATAATATGGTTTGTTAGTATTATTAAACAGTCCATCTACTTTCATGATGTTTTTAATTGAAAATTAATGTAATTACCTAGTCTAAGTTACCATGAATTTTGTATTAGAAGAATCTTTATCTTTTCTAAATTATATTGGCTACGTCTGAGGTCAAACGAAAATTGCTATTTTATAAGCAGTGTTAAGGTCTAATCTCCTTTTCATAGAGAGACTAAGAATGTGCCACAGCTGTTTGAAAAGTGAAAACGGTAGGCATTCAGATAGCTTTGTCAATAAAATGGTAAAACTAACTTGGTGATTATTTACCAAGTGATTTAAATAACAAGAACATTGAAAGTAATTTTTCTATGTTTGTTGCCACCTTATTGTTAACTGCTTCACCTAAAATAATTGATAGATCTCAGCTCTGTCCTTTGTAGTAACTCCAGTACTGCTTTAAACACATTTTAGGATTAGCAGCTGTCAACGGTTAGAAATTAAAACAGATTCAGTTACAGGACTGCATGTCAAGCAGACATTTAATGCCACTTTCACCTGTATGTACAAGAAAAAGAGGAAAGGGGAGAGAGAGAGAGAGAGAGAGAGAGAGAGAGAGAGAGAGACAGAGAGACAGACTACCATTTATTTGGATTATATGAACTTTAAGACTATTTGAATTATCAGGAGTAGTTGTACACTGAAGGAAAAGTTAGGGAGCACAAATATATTTAGGCTTCAAATAAGTATTGACTTATTTCTTAACTTTTGAACATTTAAAATAAATTATCTCTCAATTATGTACAAATTATAATAGGAAAATTTACTTTTAGAATATATGCATAAATATAATATAGAAAAGAGTAAAGAAGAAACCTCAGTTCTATTTCAGAAAATGTTTAAAATTTGAATAACCCCAAGCCTTAAGAGTTTAAGAAATTTGCAGTCTTGTTGAGGGTCACCTATTCAAGCTCTTAAAATAAATCTGATGATTTGGTGCTAAGGGCAGAAGGACATGCTGATGGCTGCTGTGAATCACCTGGGAAGAAAGAGTGGTGATTCTCAAGTTATGCCATAAATGTGAGCTGGACATGAATGTGAGTGGAGACAGTTGGGAGATGATTCTCCACGGGTCTCTCATATTTCAACGTGACTAGTGAGCAGGAACACTGAATGCCTTTGTTCTGGACTACACTTTTCATCATGTTTCTATAGCAAATAGCTATGGAAGACAGAAATAGTGTCTTCCTCTGGTGCAAGGGCAGACATGCTTATTCCCAATTATACCGTATAGTCTTGACTCTAATCCACACCCATTTAAAAGGCTACAAAATGAGATGCAGATTGGAATTGCATGCAGGTTGGGTTTGTGTATCTTATTTTGTAGCACTCTCAGACTTCTGAGAGGGTGTGAATTAGATTTGAGAGTATGCGGTATATTCAGGTTCCCTACATGTAAGTCCTTCTGTAACTCACTGTGATACGAGTGTCAGTGACCTGTGTGGATTAGAAGTTGGGAAAATGCCATCGTGCTGACTCTTTGGCTACTTCCATTACTCCAAGTAATCATTTGTCCTTTGTCTCTGACCCTGGAATCTCATGCCTTCTACCAGCAAGTTACTTGTGGCAGGCCAACTTGTTAGCTTGCAAGTAAGGTAAAGTCTCAGAATCTTTACTATTTGTGATGAGTATTATGTTGCAAAGAGAGAGGAATAGCATGGTTTATGGCACAGGAGTCTGAGAAATCACATCTTATATGAAGCACTATGACTACTTCCTTATCGTAGAATCAAAAAGTACATGAAGGAGGACAGTAGGGAAAAAGATAAAGTTGGAGATATAGACAGGATCAGATTCCAAAGAGATCTTTCATGCTATGTAGAAGAGCTTAGATTTCACGGGCAGGGTTGTTATTAAGGATATTTTAGAAGAGGAGTGTGATGATAAATCCTCTGTGTTTGTAAAATTAATACGTGATGGATGGATTGAAGCATGGGACACCTTATCTCTAGGGGAGGAAAAAATAAATTCAGATGACAGAATCAATTAGATGTAGTGATAGGGTGAAGAAGGACTCTGAAGGACACTTTGGCGAGTGCTACAGTATGGCTCTAAAATTCCTCCAAAAGGTCCATGTAATAAAGGCGTGGTTCTCCAGGGAAGTGCTATTGGGAGATGCTGGAACTTTTAAGAGGCAGGGCTTAGTGGGAGGTCTTCAGGTCACTGAGGGTATGCACTTTACAAAGATAATAGGATCCTAGCCCCTTATTCTTCCTCTCTTTCATACCCAGCAATGAGGTAAGTGGTTTTGCTCTGCTACACACTCCTGCTATGATGTGCTGCCTTGCCCCAGTCCCATATGCCATAGGATTCTGATCATAGACTAGAACCTCTGAAACCATGAGCCCAAATCAATCTTTACAAGTTGATTATCTCAAGTGCTTGTTACAGTGCCAGAAAGCTGACAAACATGATCAATAAAGTGGATGATGATGTTCTTCATACAGATTATGGGAGGGAAGAAAGGTTCTGGGAAGGAGGGAGGTGAGACTGAGTTTATTTTAAAGCAGCTAAATTCAGGCTGAGATGCCTATAGGCCATCCAGATAGAAATATATGTGGCCAATACTGGTCTGGAACTTAGGAAGGAGGCTCTCATTGGAGAAAACATTGGGAATCATTAGGGTGGCTTGCAGAGGTGTTTTTGGGCAACAGTCGAGAGGATGGGCTTGAGAGTCGGGTGCAAACTCTACCATGTTACCTTATGACAAATGCCTTAAGCTTTCCAGGCTTCAGTTTCCTAGTTCATAAGAGTAGTATCTAACTGATCAGTACAAAGATTAAGAATGAGGCAACCTATGTAAAGTGCTTGGCACTCAATCAAGTAATCTGAGTATTAGAATGTGGTTTTCAACATCAAAGGATTAGATGAGATGGTCCAAATAAAAGCAAGTGGAATGCAGGGAGAGGATGGAGTCAAGCAGGGGGTGAAAACCTAAAAAGGAGCAACGAGAAAGGTAAGATAGTAACCATAAGAGTTTCAAGAGGAGTTAGGGCCAACATGAGAAATCAATCTGAGACGACAAGGTAGTTGATGACTTGTGGATTTCCCAACCTTAAGGCCCTGGATGACTTTAATGGGAGCAGTTGCAGTGGCTCCTATAGGTAAGGACTTTCAAACAAGAATGGAAAAGCAACCAAAAGCAGAGGAGGTGGAGACTTTAACTGGAGGAAATCTGTGTGTTGTTGTTAGGTGCTGTGGAGTCTGGGAAATGCGTATAGAGAAGATGAAAAGGGTGAGTTATAGCAAGAGGAGATTTGAAATCAAGGGAAAATATCTTTTCTCCTTCTTTCTCAGTCACCTACTCCTCCTTGTTCTCCTCCTCCTCTTCTTCCTCCTCCACCTCCCTCTCCTCCCCCTCTTTAGGATGGGAGAGACTTCACTTATCCTTTAACATATTCCAGTCCCTACTCTGAGCCAGGCACAGTGCCAGGCACTGGAGAGCCTGTGGTGATGTAGACCGAGGCACTCTCTGTAGAGTTTCTCTTTGTGTCAATGCTCAGAGGGATATGAAGAGACTGAAGGTTCAGGGAGTGAAAGAGAAGAGAGTAGGGCTTGAGATCTTGGAGACCACTGAGCTTTGGACAAAAGGATTTGTCATCCATTGGGACAAGAAGGCTTTGTGATACATCAAATGTGGTTGCTGAAAATAGAGAAGGAAATACAGTTGAGAGAATTTTGGTCCAGTAAGAGTAATATTGACATCTACTGATGGAGTGAGACAAGGTTTTGAGGTGATGGTTTATAGTATATGAATTAGATACAGTAATATTTAGACAATGTTTGGGACAAAACAGGCACTGAGTTTCTGCTGATGGAATATGGATTTGTGGTTCATATCATCTAGATGACCTCAGGGTGAGCCTTTTAAAATTTGAGTAGGGGCTGAGGATACAGCTCAGTGGCAGAGCACTTACCTAGCATGATGAGGCCCCGGGGTTCCATCCCTAGCACCACACATAAAAAAGTAAAATTTGAGTAGTATCACAGTGATAAGTTCAGTTGTTAAAAACTGATGCAGTTCAGTAAACTATGAAGATGGATGGCTGATTTTTTTTTTTTTCTCAAAAGTTTTCTTTCTGGAGGGAACCTGTAGTGAATTTTACTATCTTAGAGAATTTCCTTGAAGTGACTCTTAAGTAATATGGCAGGTTGCGAAGCCAGCAGAGCAGTGCTACCTGGCTTTCTATTGTGCTTGCTTTTGCTGCACTGTGAGGCTTGTGTTGAGCCACAGCTTCTCAGTGGGGTCTTTGTGTCCTGGAATAAATGTGATGGTTATGCCATTCATAGGTTTTATGGGTAATACAGTTTGGGGCATGTTCTTTCTAGGGATATCTGTTTCTTCTCACGTTTGGGTTTTAGACTTTTGTGTTCTGGAAATAATAACTCTCTGAAAGTAGCTATTGCTGTGACTTCATTACATTCTGATGTCTCTGTTTTCCTCCCCAGGGTTCTGCATCCGAAGCGTGTAAAATAGATTGCTTGATCTAAAGCAGAAAACAACAGTGGCGAGGTTTTGCTGAGTTTCCAGACATTTCCCAAGATGGAACCCATAACGTTCACGGCCAGGAAGCATCTGTTCCCTAGCGAGACCCCGGTGGACTTCAGCCTGCACCTGGTGGGCTCCTTGCCTGTGCACTCCCTCACCACCATGCCCATGCTGCCCTGGGTTGTGGCTGAGGTCCGAAGACTCAGCGGGCAGTGCTCCAGAAAGGAGCCAGCCACCAAACAAGTCCGCCTTTGCGTTTCGCCCTCTGGACTGAAATGTGAACCTGACCCCGGGAGAAGTCAACAATGGGATCCATTGATCTTTTCCAGCGTCTTTGAGTGCAAGCCACAGCGTGTTCACAAACTGATTCACAACAGCCATGACCCGAGCTATTTTGCTTGTCTCATTAAGGAAGATGCCATCCACCGGCAGAGTATCTGCTATGTGTTCAAAGCTGACGATCAAACAAAAGTAAGTTGAAGAGGCGATCAAAAAGATAAAGTGTGGCTGGATGATTTGAATTATATGGGGTCAGGAAATTTTAACTATACCAGAAATGAGTAAAGAGATAATGCTGCAGTTATACCTGGATTCTTTTGAAAGATATTTTATAACACATATTGAAAATTGTGGGGCTGGGATTTAACTCAGTTGGTAGAACGCTGCTCTGCAGTCTCTGAGGTCCAGAGTTCAATTCCCAGCACCGCAAAAATGGGAGAAGATGTGGCATTCCACTCCCAAGGCAATCTGGAAAGAATCAGCCATTGAAAACCCTATGAGGGTCACTATGAGTCAGAAACAACCCCACAGCACCTAACAACAACAACATTAAAAATTGTAAGTTTGTGAGTTTGAAAATTCAATAGAAAAATCTATATAGAACCACAGATAAGAGCTGAAGTGTTAGGACTCATTGTTTAAGATGTCTGATCTAAAGCGTTAAAATGCAAATCCTGATTCAGGGGTTGGTGGACCCCCAAGCCTGTGTTTCTCGCAGTCGACCAGGTGACGCTGACATTGCTTCTTTGCAAACTGAACTTTGAGTAGCAAAGTTCTAGATCAGTGATCTGCACATGTTTTAATCCCATTAAGGAAAACAGTTATTTATAAGCCATATAAAAATACTTTTAGCCGATTTCCCAAGGTATAATGTTCACTTATGCAAAGGTGGTTGTTAAGAACAGTGGATACGCATCTGAGTTTTGGTACCATCAAGGGTTCTTCTGGGTCTTTTGCCTTTTGCCAACTTCACATCATATCTGATTAGCTTTTTATTGTTTTATCTTGTGATGTGTCTTATAAAAATATATGTGATGTGGTCAAAGCTCTGCTCTTTTTCTGTTCATTTGTGTGTGCATAATTATCAGCATTATTTGTAATTCTTTGCAGGACTTTTTAAAAGCTAGTTGCCAATTTTGTGAAGATTGTTGTTAGGTGCCGTCAAGGCTAGGAATTGAACCTGGGACATCAGATACTGCAGAGCATTCTACCAACTGAGCTAAATCCCAGCCCTTTGTGAAGATTAGTTTAAATAAATTGAAAATATAGTCCATATAGCAATTTTCCTAATTGGGCTCATGAAAAATGCAGTTTAGTATAATACATAGGAAACACTTGAGCGCCTCACAGCTAACCCCGTGCACAGACTAAGAAATTGCTCTGGTACCTTAGGTACAAGGCATACCTATGTGACTCCAGCTGTCCACCCGCCACATGCTCTGAGTGAGGATGCTAGTGTCAATCCAAGTGGTAAAAGTCAGTAAAGTCTAAGGTTTTCATATTTTCAAATTTAAAATGTGAATAGAAATGCTAACGTTTTCTTTCTATACCCCCATTAAGTTATTTTGCATACTCTCCAGGACGCAAGAACTTCATTTGGAAATTACTGTTCTTGGTACCAAGCACAGTTGGTCCTCCATATCTACAGGTTTCATACCTGTGGATTCAACCAACCACAGATAGAAAATATTTGGCAAAAAAAAATTGCATCTGTACTGAACATGTACAGACATGTTTTTTTCTTGTCCTTGAAATAACAAAGCCTAGTAAATATTTACATAGCATTTACATTGTATCAGGCATTATAAATAATCTAGAGGTGAGTTAAAATATATAGGAGGTTGTATATAGGTCATATGCAAATTTTAAGCCATTTTCTGTAAGGGACTTGATCATCTGTGGATTGTGATATCTGTGGGGGTCCTGAAACAAATCCCCAGCAGATACCAAGATAAAACAGCAGATTTGTGGAGATTCACTTTTGTTTGTCCATTGGTTGGTTCTTTAACTCACTGATTCAGTGATTGGTGCTTCAAGTACTCTTCAAGAAGTTATCAGCAGAGGCTAAGTCAGAAGCACCACAGGGAATCAAACCAGGCGGCATGATGGGAAGACAGAGAGTGGAGCCTAACACACACCCTGAATGTAAGGAAGCGGTTTTGAAATAAAGTCTAATGTGGAGCTCAAAACCACCATTTCACCCACAGAATCAAATGTCTCATAAACCACGTAATGTTATTATGGATGTATCTCAAATGGGCGTGACAGTGTTGCTGGATGGGATTACTTGGATCCTCCTTGGTCCTGGTGGATATAGTCCTTATTTCCAAGTTCTTAGCTCCAGGGATCAAGAATGGTACGGGAAGCCACACAAAGGACAGAAAAGTTTTTATTGAGAACAGTGGGAAAAATAACAGGGAACAGTGAAAGGGAAGAAAAAGGAAATAAAGAGGAGAAAATAGAATCTCTGACTACACAGAAGGGGACTCCCAGGAAGAGCTCAGGAACCCACGGGTGGACTGACTAGGAGTTTATATAGTGTCTGGGGCTGCGCTGAGAGCCCTAGATTGGATGGCCTCAGGACTCTGCCTGACAATGTCGTTGACTGGGTTTTTCTGGCGTAGCTACCCCTTGTTAGTTGATTGGCTCTTCTAGGCCTCTGGTTGACCCCAATAGGCATTTTCCTGCCTAATTCTTTAGGGGCACTGTAACTTTGTTTTCCTCCCAACAACAGTCAAGGGCCAATACAAATAAAGACTGTCACTTTAACTGGAAACTTTGTTTGGATAGATTTTTTTTTTCTTTTTTCCTCTCCTTCTGCCAAGCAGGCCCTGCTCCCTATAACTTCACACAGCTCCCTAGTTTCCTCCCAGTTTCCCTTCCAACAGCATCTAAAGTGGGCACTAACAGCATCACTTCATGGATTCTAATCCTGTCTCTGCCTCTGGCAACATACTCTGGTTCCACATCTGTGAGATGGGAATAATTATAGTATTTATCCCATGCAGTTGTGGGGAGAAGCAAATGCAGTGAATTAGACCTGAAACTTAGTAAATGGCCTGGGGCTGTACCTCAGTGGTAGAGTACTTGCCTAGCATGCATGAAGTCCTGCATTTGATCCTCAGCACTGCCAAAAAAAGGAAAAAAAAGAAATTTAGTACACATTTATGGCCATAAAAGATTTTACTTGAGAAAGATTTATTAGAAGCAGATTAAGTGATAATTTCACTTAAAGCCTTTGGTAAAAAGAAAATGTTCACCCAGATATGTTTCTTTAATTTTCAAGGATGAGATCCTGATCATCTCATCCTTGAGCAATATTTTATAAACAAGACACTTATAGAACTGTATAAATAAACTTAGTGGTTTCCATCATTTGGACAGTTTCCAGAATGAAAAGAACAGGACTGACCAGGCAAACCCCGGGCAGGACTGAGTTTCTTTTATGAGAAGTGTTGCATGGAATAGTTGTTCAGCACTTTACACTTCTGACTATTCACAAGATCTTTTACAGGTCTCTGTGAACAGGCCCTGGCCAATCACTTGGACACCTGTGATTGCATTTCCCACTCTTGCCCAAGGTAGAGAATTAGCCTTTCCTTATACTTTAAAAAGCTATGGTCAAAAGACGCATTAGTTCCTAAGTTATTTTTAGCTTGTGTGTACTTTTTACAAACATAAATTTTCATCACTCAGAGTACAAGTTGCTGTCATCCTGCTATTTCCATAAAAGAGTTATTTGTAACAGTTACTTCAATCAGGGATTCCATTGTTGTTAGGAACAGAGTGTTTTCATGACTTTGGTCATGATTCTAACTGGCATGATATATCTGTTATGTTTTTGGGAGCCTCTGGTCCAACATCTAATCTCAGAGGATCGTCTGCTATAGGAGCACGTTTCCCTCCACTGTCACGTCTCTTGACGATGTGTAGCCTTTGTGCAGTGAAAGAATTCTGCAGATTAAAGCCTCCTCACCAGATGAGCTCAGCATCAATTGTGCTTGCCAGAGGAGACGTGTGCATTTACTGCCAGGGTCAGAAGCACAAAACTCCTGCTTGGGAGGAAATCCTTTGGTCAGCATCTAAATTAATTTATTAGAGAACGTCTAGGGAGAAGAAGCGTGTAGAGGAATAATTGTGCAGGTTTGAGATGTTGCTTCCCCTGTGTGTTCCATGGAATGTGCTCAAGCCGTTCCATACAGAAGAGTTTTCCTAACTAAATCTATTAGAGCAGCTTAAACTTTTTGGTTTGAGGATTGATTTTCATTTTTTTCTCTATACTTGAGAGTTGAACCTAGTGCATTGCAAATACTTTGCACGTGGTCTACCACTCCCAGCTCATATTTTATTCTTTTATTTGGAGACAAGCCTGCAGCTGTAGCCCTGTGGCATCCGATCCCGTCAGATCTCAGAAGCTAAGCAGGGTCGGGCCTGGTTAGTACCTGGATGGGAGACTGCCTGGAAACACCAGAAGCTGTAGGCTTGGGAGAAGGACCTGGCAACCCCCTCCCAAAAATCAATCTGCCATTGAAAACCCTATGAACAGCAGAGAAGCACTGACAATAGTGTTTCCCCTGTTGTACAGAGGGTCGCTATGAGTCGGATACCGACTCGATGGCACCTAACAACAACAACAACAAAATTTGGAGACAAGATCTTGCTGAATTGTGAGTGCTGCCTCTGGCCTTGAATTTGCAATTCTCCTGCCTCCACCTCCCAAGTTGCTGGGATTAAAGGCCGGTGCCAGAGCCCCTGGCTACCAGTTTCCATTGTTAAAAAGCTACTGAGTATCTGAAGGAGCATTATTGTATGTGGGTTATATCTGTCAACACTCTAACCAAAATCTCTACCTGAGAGCCACGGATGCATCCCTGTAATCCCAGCAACTCCAGAGGCTAAGAGAGGAATATCCTGAGTTTGAGGCCACAGGCAGCCTGCACAACGTAGATAGATCCTGTCTTAAAATAAAAAATACTAATAGAAAAGTGGCTAGGGTGCAGCTCAGTGGTAGGGCATTTGCTTAGCATGTATGAGGCCCTGGGTTCAATACCCTAGTACAAAAATAAAACCCTGAACTATTATAAAGATACTAGTTTTAAAATTTATTTTAAAATAAAATCAACAAACTCCTTACATATAACACGAATAATATTTTTGTGAATAATGGCTATATTTTCTAAAAAATATTTAGCATGGAGGATGGCATAGTTTTATTTTTCCAAATCGCTGTAATGTGTGAATTTGCAGATGACTGAATTCTCATAGCTGCTTCTCCATTCATTCTGTTGTAATATATAATTTTGATTGAGTATATGAACACAACTTGGCCTCACACAGATACATAGTAGGAAAATGGACAAATTGTGAATTCTTTTCTTTAATACTACAATTCAACCAATGGGCATTTCTTAAAGGTTAGCTGCAGTATGAAATCTAAAGCCATACCAAATCACTTTTTGCGTTTTATTAAAATCCACTAGTCTATGCTGTTCTTTAATGACTGTTTTAAGCATGCACATTTCTGTACCATCATGCATGGATAATTTGGAAAGTATTGGTTCTTTAGGTTTTGTAGGCCATTCTCAGAGCACTGCTCTATTAGAGAAACACTGTTTTCTGTTATCCTTTGAATTGTACTTTTTTTTCCTTTTGTGGTACTTGGAGGTTGAACCCAGGGCCTCGCACATACGTTGCAAGTGCCCTACCACTGGGCTGCATCCCCATCCCATTTTTTATTCTTTATCTTGAGACAGGGTCTCACTAAATTACACAGGCTGCCTCTGGCCTCAAACTCACAATCCTCCTGCCTCCATCTCCAGAGTCACTGGGATTACAGGTGTGCGCCATGGCGCCGGCTGAATTATACATTAAGGCATTAGAAGCTCTGAAAATTCCTGCAGCAAGACAAACTATTGAACCTTATTGAGTCCAGTTTTCTCCAAATTCATGGCACCATAAATGACATTTTCCCCTAATACCCAGGAACATCCCTCTGGACACGTGGTATAAAAGTCTGGGCTGAGGCGTAGTTTTGAATCTCTGTCCATGGTGAGAAAGGAACACAACTACTCTGAAAGACTGATGGCTGTGTGGATGACCCTGACTAGACTTTTATCCTGTCTGAACACACACACACACACACACACACACACACACACACACACACACACACACACACTCAATAGTTCTGCTCAAATTCAAGCCTAAAGGAATTGTCAAGTCATAGAATTACCAGGAGACCCTTCCACTCCTAGTTCTTTACCATCACTTCCTCTACTAAAATCTGTTGTCAGAACTTGTGGTCTGCCTCTGAGACTGAGGGCTACTTTAGCTCATTCTTACAGGTGTTTACACTTTAATCCCTTTATCTAGGGAGTAAAAAACTTTCCTTCCTTTAAAAGCAACTTCTCAACACTGAGGAGAGGTAGCTGAAGGGCTGGGCTAGGGCTTCTGACTTTGTATGGTGCTGTTTTATGACAATCAAAAGAAAGAAGGGAGTTAAGGGGTAGGGATGACCAAGATGGTCATGAGTGGAGGGAAATAAAGGTACCTGTGTAGGACCCAGAGTAAGTCTGAGACAGGGTACCTGGGAGTATTTTTGGTAGAAGCGCCACGTGTTTTTATATTTGAACTCTGTCATGGCTCTTCAAACATTGTTTCCAACTCTAGTCAGTGTCTAATCTTCTGGCTTTGGTTTCCATTCAGAGCCCAGCATGCGTGTGTAATAGCTGTCATGGGATAGATGTCACTGATGTGGGATTGCTCCCCGGCTTCCCCTTTTTCACCCTGTCTAAGAGAATCTTGTAATTGTCAGCTTTATTCTGCCCTCTCCCAAAGAGGAAACATTGTTTCTTGATGGGAAAAAGGCTAAGTGTGAGAGGACAACACATGACAAAAGGGCCATGGGTCAGGGTGGGCATGGGGACAGTAGATTGAAGGTGGTGTAACTTTATGGGAGGTAGACATACAGAAATCTGCTTAGAGAAGGGGACCTTATTAATTGGCACTGAAAACGATATGTGTGGACCCTTTTAGTGTCCTTTGAGGCAAAAGGTTTCTTTTTCCTAAACTACATTTCTTGAAGATGACATATTTGATACTGAACCGTGTTTGCTCCTATACCAATTATTTTAAGGCTACTTAACTATTTATAGGCTTGTTGTTGTTGCTAGGTACCGCTGAGTCAAGTCTGACTTACAGCGACCCTATGTACAACAGAATGAAACACTACCCAACACTGTGCCATGCCTGGCACTATGTCAGTGCTTCTCTGCTATTCATGGAATTTTCAGTGGCTGATTGTTTCGGGATTCCTTCAGTAATGGGCTGCCAGGTCCTTCTCCCATTTTTGCAGTCCTTGGGATTGGACCCAGGGATTGAGCGAGCATAGAGCCAGTGTTCTACCAACTGAGCAAGAACCCAGTGCCATTATTTATAGACTTAAGAGCAATAAATGCTTCCTTTTGAAATTTCCAATTAAAAAAAAAACTAGTATAGTTTTGCATGCCTACAGCTGTACCACCTGTCAGATCTCAGAAGCTAAGCAGGGTCAGACTTGGTTAGTAATTGGGTGGGAGACCGCCTGGCAACACCAGGTGCTGTAGGCTTGGGAGAAGGACCCCATTGAAAACCCTATGAATAGCAGAGAAGCACTGACAGTAGTGTTTCACCTGTTATACATGGGGTCACTATGAGTCGGGCACTGACTCAACAGCACCTAACAACGACAGCATAGTTTTGCATGAGGTCATGTAAGCATATTATCTTTCCCAGTGACTGCAAGGGACTTAGAGCTACCCTGCCTAGCCTCTCTGGACCTTGCATACTAAATGAATTACGTTGCATATTCAGTGAGAAAGTGGTCTAAAATTATTTTCCTTTGATTGGCAGGATTAAAACATCTATATTTAAAACCAGAGTTGTTTTGGCTGTTATATTAATGTTTAAATTTTCTTAGAATTTTATTTTTGATTGTAGCTTTGTTTTGGTTTCATTTTACCCATTACCACTTTGTCTTAATAATTCACCATCTGCTTGGAATTTTAAGTTAGCAATTTATTAAATGCACCACTTATTTCTGGATTTTCAGTACAGCCTAGCTTCCATCGTGTCTGTCCCTGGGCTGTTGTACTTGCCAGCTCGTTACTTTCTTTGCTAGAGTGACGATCAGGCATTACAACACTGAGCTGGAGCATTGTGTTCCTGAAGGGGACAGTTCTGAAGAACAGAGCACCATATTTTAGATATTCTTGTCTGTTCTCCCGTGTGTATGTGGTTGTTATAATTCCTAAATTTCAGACATTAATCTCCTTTTTGCTATTCAGGGAAGGGTTCTGAGATGGTTTTGTTCGATTTGTTTTGGAGAACTTTTCATCTACCAAATTTGTCCAGGGCACGTTCGATTCCACTCTGGTTTGTTGTGTAAGGTCTCATTTGGGGTTACATGGTGGATGTCACTCAGTGCACAGTTGCCATTTATCCACGTCAGCTAATCAACACTTGACTGTCATGCTAGACAGAAGTGGGTTGCTGGGTGCAAGGGCTGGCAGGGATTCTTTTCATCTATAAAAAGAATGTCCAGGACTGCATGAACTATGAAGTATTTATTGGATGGTTTGGGCTCATGACATTGGATTGATGACATAATTTATTTTTGACTGTGAAAAATGAGTCTGAGGGCTTCAGAAGCATCTACTTTATGACAAATGCATGGATAATTTTTTAAAGTCTTTTTGTTTTTTAAGACATGCCACTTTATATTGCTTGGTACTTTTTGCCAAATGCTTTGAGTTTGATCATTATTTTTCAAAGAAGTCTATACCTAAGAATAGACTTTACAAGTATCTTGAACCTACTGTTGACTTTTATCATAAAGACTTATTTATAGCCTAGACCTTTATTGCCCAATACAGTAATCAGTAGCCATGTGGCTACTGAGCCCTTGAAATGTGACTAGTCTGAATTAAGATGTGCTGTCAATGTGAAAACACAGTAGAATTGAAGGTGGAGTTTAAAAACAGAATGTAAGATCTCTCAATAATTTTCTATACTGATTACATGTTGAAATCATATTTTGGATATACCAGGTCAAACTATATAGACTGAAATTAATTTCACCTCTTTCATTTTACTTCTTTAAAATATATCTACTAGAAAATTTAAAATTTCTTGTACAGCTTCCATCCTCTTTCAACTAGTTAGCCTTCAACTAGACTGGCTACCTAACAAGTATTTCTGGAAATAATCTGAAAATGCATCACAGAGAGTCCATATATTTCCCCTTTTCTTTGCTGCTTTTTATTTGTTAATGATAGATTTTTCTCAGAGTTCTTCTATAAAGGTCACCTTTAAAACTATGACCTCTTTTTAAGCCTAGATACCTATTGCAGTAGATAAGTGCCATATGGGCCACTATTTTAGGGCATAGTGAAGCCCACCTCCTGGAATTATCCTGTTTATTCATATGATTCCCTGTTTACCATCTGTCCACCTGCCTGAGCTCCAAGAGAGTAGGGCCCTTGTTTGTCTTCACTGCTAGACCCTGGTGCCTGGAACAGTGCCTGGTACACAGAAAATACTTCATGAATGAATGAATGGATGAGTGGTTACCTCTATATATTCATTCTTGGGGATATACTGACTCCTTTCTCTTTTTCATTTCTTTAAACTGATCTCATGTTGAAAGTCCCTATATTAGTTAAGGTTTTCCAGAGAACCAGAACAAATAGGAAATACATCATAAGGTATTAGCTCATGCAATTATAGAAGCTGAGAAGTACCATGATCTGCCATCTGCAAGCCAGAGGAAGCCAGTGGTGGAGTTCAGACTTAGAGCTAAAGAGCATAGATTCTTGTCTATGTCAGAAGGCCTGAGAATGGAGAATACCAAGGGGAGGAGAAAATCAATGTCCCAGATCACACAGGCAGAGAGAATTAAATTCATTCCACCTTTCCCTTCTATTCAGGCCCTCAAGGTTTTGTGCAGTGTCCCCAAAACTGGGGAGGGAAGACTGCTATATTCAGTCAACCAATTTGAATGCTAGTCTGTTTCAGAAGCATCCAGAATTAATGCTTACCCAGATACCTGGGCAGTCCATAGACCAGTCAAGTTGACACACAGCTATTCTACCCCTTTAAAGCCATATTAATTAATTTCCTTGTTTTTCCTTTCCTGCCTTGCCAGGCCAAGTTCCTCTTGTTCAATCAAGTCTTTATTCTTAGGTGCTACCCTCTGTCTCCATCCTTCCTGAGCTTTTTTCCCCTCAGAATCTTTGTTTATAGGATAATAATCATTGTGTCTGAGCCTCTTCAAATATTCATAGTTCTCTTTTGGAGTTTGTATATACACAAAATTTTCATAGAATTTCTTAGTGATAGTTGTAGAAGAGGTTTTCATCAATGTTAAGCAGCCTTTACCATTGAGAAACTCTTGAATAAAAGTCCTTTCAAAAGCAATGTGAACCCATTTTCTTTGCATCAGTCTTTTATTCCAAACACCTTTTTTTTTTGTTTATAGAAGTACTTATGTTAAATGGAAAGAAATAGTACAAAAATGTTAGAAGTAAAAGTTTCTCCTTAACCTTCATCTCCTAGAAAGAAACTAACATTAAGAGATTGGTATATATCCTTATAGATTTTATTCTCACATTTATAGAAACAGATGTTTCTATATGAAATTATTTTCTGTATCATGTCCTACCATTTATCCCTCTTATTTTCCCTCTCTGTCTCTGTCTCCGCCTCTCTCCATGGGTGTGTTTGTCTGACATGTTTTTATGGCAGTAAGGATGCATTCTTTTTAGCAGTTGCCCAGTTATTCCATGTGTGCCATAGGAGAAAAGAAGAGGTGTTTGCACAAATGCTGTAGAGCTGCTATTTGGGCAGAGCATCATCTTTGGTTAGTTTTGATGAGTCAATTAGTTGTGTTCTGGATGGGCTGAAAGGGACTCCAAGATGTCTAATCTGCTTAGTACAAGAAAAAACCAAAATTTTGGGGAAAGTCAAGCCTCAACAGTATGAGAAGCTGAGGCAGAAGTGAAAGACCTATTTTTGATGGTGGAGTGGGGGGAATGACTACGGTTTCTTAATGTAGTCTAATATCTAGGCATTCGTTAGCTGCTCAGTTGTACATGTTGCCATGAAATATCTTGTTCCCTCTCTGGTGGTCTACCCTTGTTAATATCCCCAAATACCTATCACAGTTGACTATATGTAAGAAGTTATGTGAGTACTATTTATGGAAATCAGAGAACAGAGTCAATGTGGTATGTCAGACAACAGTAGGCAGAGAAAGGAAGAGCAGTAAGAGCAAGGGGAGGCAGAGCAAGGGAGAGACCAGGATGCTCTGGGGACAGAGAAGTGATGGAATGTGGGCTCTCAGGAAGCCCTTGAGTGTCTAGGATGCTGGGCTTCTCTTTCCCCCCAGGAAGGAATTTTGATCCGACTTTTAAAGTCTCTCAAATGACAAAAGTGTTGCTGTCTGGACTATATATGGATATATCATAATTTAGCCAGTCTCTGTTAACAGTCATTGAGAATTTTCCCATTTTTTCCTATTTATGGCAGTTTCTTCTCTGCCTGCTTTATATCTACTCCAAAGCATGTATAATAAAATAATGTAGATTAATAGAAACAATATTCTTCCTCCCTTCAAAAACACACTAAGGATATTTTGAAGATAATTCCCTTAGCAGTAGCCATGGCTCACAGCCCATAGTTGCCCTGTGCTACTTCTCTGAGGTAGAGTTTCAATCCAGAGATCATATTTTAATTATGATGACATGTCTTAATGGGATTCAAAGCTTAAAAAGCAACAACTGGAGACAAATTGTACATGCAAGTGAATAAATGTCACATCCTTGTAATTTCCATTCTCAAAGCTTGATTTGTAGCGCTAGGATTTCTAAAATTTATTCTTGCCTTTCTCCTTCCATCATATTATGAACTATCTCAGCTCATGGCAAGTAAGGTAACTATCACTAACTTTTGCAATGAAGAAAAAAAAGCATTGTTTTATATCAAGAGGCTGTATACAGCATTTGTAATTTATGAAGAAGATAAAATTATGCTAAATAAGATTTTTGGTTTTTCTGTTTTAAATAGTGAAAAAACCAATATCATCATGGTGTGTTTCTAGAATTTTCTTTGTAAGGCTAATATTACAATATTTGATCAGCCCCCAAAACTGATAGATGTATATATCTGTCAACTAATTATAAAATGATGCCACTGTTTTTGCTATAGATAAATAACATATCTTATTAATTTATTATTATATTTCTGGTATATATAAACATTTAAAATGTTAACATTTGAAATAATTCAAATATTTAAATAATTGCCAAGAATTGTTGAGTAAATTTCCCTTGAAAGTTTTAGATGACATTGTAGTTTTTGTAACAAAATATCAACGATAAGAAAAACAGTGCAAGAAAATTATTTGTACCTGGAGGCTTGAAGACTTATACTGCCATCCTTTAAAAAAATGTGCATCTTGGAAATGAAAAGATCAAAAGGAAAAATAATCTCAAGAATTTTAAAGTTTTAAATTTAATCTGATAGTGTCTATGTGGTTAACTGCTAGGAAAAGAACAACTATTCCTCTTTAAGACTCATAATGTGATCACTGGTTAAAAAGTGCCTGTGCATATTTCTCAGAATAAATACTCTAATGTAAATGCAGAATTTGTGGTCTCATCTGTTCCATATTTTAGATATATGAACTTCCCTCTCTTTTGATTCTATCAGTGCTAAGTGACTACATTAATTAATCAATATGGACATTTAAGGTTGACAAATTATTTTTATCACAAGTAGCTTCTATACCTCTGGTGAGGGAGTTTTGTTCAGTAAACTGAACACTATGTGCCAGGCAGTGTGCTAGGCATAGCAGGTAAAAAAAAAAAAAAGAGTCTGTGTTCTTGAAGTACTTAGAGAGTTGAGAGTTGGGAGGACAGCCACAGATAGCTGCTTTAGTATCATGGGGTAGCGGGGCAGAGTTGTGTGCAGGGCACTAGGTAAATTCTTATCCACTGAGGAGTTCTGGGAAGCCATCCTGGAGAACATAATCCTTAAGGAGCTGAATCCTTAAGGAAGGATGTGAGTCAGGTCAGGTGAGGAGTGGCAGAAAAGACGAGAATGAATGGGCTGGAGATAGGGAGATGTAGCATATACATGGCAGTCAAAACTGTCAGAGTGGTGGACAGAATCCAAGGACAAAGACATGCTGAGGAACATGAGCACTTTAGGAGGTGGTAAAAGGGCAGTCTGAAGAGAGCACCGAGGCAGCAGGAGGCTCGGGAGGTGGTAGCATCACAAGAGCCAACGTTGCAGAGTTTTAAAAATGGAGACAAGGACCGCAGTGTTGAGAAATGAAATTTGTAAAGATAATAACTGGCAAATGCCTGGTGTGGTGCTGCACATCTGTGATCCCAGCAACTCAGGAGGCTGAGGCAGGAGGATTGCAAGTTCCAGGCTAGCGTGGGCTACAGATTGAGACCCTGTCTCAAAAACCGGAGGGAAAAAAAAAAAAGCTAACAAATGTTCCCTAGATTGGGTGGCGTGAATGACCACTGTAGTAGTAAGGGGCAGATGCCAGAGTTCAGTAAAGAATGGGTGGAAGTAAAGGTCATGGAGAGGCCATCTGTAACTTCTAACCCACTTCTGGAAAACAAACGTGCACGCGTGTGGGTGTGTGAGTATGTGGGTATGATTTGCATTTTACCTCTCCCTCCCTCCCTCCCTTCCTTCCTCCCTCCCTCCCTCCCTTCCTTCCTTCCTTCCTTCCTTCCTTCCATCTTTCCTTCTTTCCCTCCTGCCTTCTCTCTCTTTCTCTTTCTCTTTCTTTCTTCCTCTTTTCTTTTCTTTTTTCTTTTGAGTCAGGATCTCACTATGTAGCCCAGACTTTCCTAGAATTTGCTTTATAGAATAGGCTGGCTTCAAATGAGCAATCCTATTGATTCAGCCTCCTGGATACTGGGATTATAGACTTGCACACCCATGCCTGTGTTTCCTTTTTCATTTTTAATCTCTATCCTGAGGGTTGGGGAAACTGGAGCCCCGTGTGTGCTAGGCAAGTGCTCTCCCATGGAGCTACACCTCCCTCCCCTAGCTCTACTCTTTAATATCCTTCCACTTTGTGTTTTCCTCCTTTTCACCTACCCTGTCTATTGACGTTAAAAATAATAACCACAACTAATTTACCAGTTCTTTATAACTTACAAAATGCTTTCCCATATTTTGCCATATTTAATGTATTTGCCCTTTGATTTGGTATAATAGCTAATTTGAAGTTGTTTAGGTCTTAGATGCTTTGTAATTCAACCCTTCCTTTGCTGTTCAGGAAACTGAAGCTCAGAGAGACTTAATGTTTTATGTCAAACTTCACTGCTATTTAGTGGAGTCCTGGCACCAGAAGCCAATCTCCTGATTTTTACTGCCCATTTCTAATTACAGGGTGGAGATATTGCTGGGGCTTGGGAAACCCTGTTAGAGCTCAGTGCACAGGAAATTTAGCCAATGGTCAATTGAGATCCTATGCCTTTGCACCATCCTAACTCACCCACGTGGTGTTGCTGGCAAAGAATAAACCACACCATAGACTCTTCATCCTCACCTGTAGAAATTACCTAAGACTTTGTTCCCACTCATGACCTCTGCTTGCTCTTAATTCCTTTTCTGATTCAATCTGGCTTCCTATTCTTTGGTTTTTGTCTTTTGGTAGAGGACATCCATCTTTTTATTTTTTATTTTTTGTCTGAAAAGTGTCCTTTCCTATTTAATCTATCAAAATGTAGTCTTCTGGGTTGGGCTCATTGCTAATTAGTATATTCTGTTACCTTGGCCTCCATGATTGGTTGAGAGTCAATCCGGGAATGAGAACTCTCTTTGCTGGGGGTGCTGAGGACCACATGGCCACTTCCTGGAAAGAGCCTGTGTGAAGGAAACCAACACAAGGATAGCACAGCTGATGGATTGAAGGCAAGGTCCTTTAACATCTTCCAGCCTGCCTGGGGGACTAGGGTTGAGCTCAGTTGGTAGAGCACTGCTCTGTGCTCTCTGAGGACCTGGGCTCAATCCCCAGCACTGAAAAAATGGGAGAAGGACTTGGCAATCCACTCCCAAAGCAATCCTGAAACAATCAGCCATTGAAAACCCTGTTCGGGTCGCTACGAGTTGGACCCGACTCAACAGCACTAAACAAACAACAAGCCTGCCTGGAGCTGGTGCTCTCAATGTACTTTTCAAGTACATGAGCCAATGAAATCTCCATTTGTGTTTGATCCCTTTGAGATGAGTGTCATTTGCAACCACAGAGCCTTAACTTTTTTCTTGTTTTGCCTCATTTTGTCCCTGTACGATTGCTCAGCAGTATGTCTCGTGGACTTTATGTTGCCTGATCTTTCCCACATGGAGTGTTGCCTTTATTCACACTGCTGGGCTTTATTTTTGCCAAAACTTTAACCTATTCTGCCAGCTTCTTTCAGTATAGCTGTGGCTGTTTTCCTACATGAAACCAACCCTGTCTGTAGGTGGGAGGAATAAGGAAACAAGCTGAGAAAAAGAATTGCATACTTCTGTTTATAAAAATGACTCACAGTCATTGTAGACAATTTGAAGCAAAAAGCAGAAACACATAGCAAAGAAAACAGGAACTACTCTGTGCCATTCAAAGATAATTGTTTTTCATGAACATTTAAAACAAATTTAATAAAGTAATATGATGTCCTTTATTAGGAAAGTTCAAAGAAGTTTGGCATCAATTTACTCTGTAAGACAAAAGACAGAAATTAGCCCCAAAGTGCCCCCATCTACCTTTGAACATGTTTAAATTATTCAAGTCAGTTTCTGCAGATTTATGACTTTCTATTTGGAGGACATTCATCCAACAGAATTAGCCAGATGGTGCCCTGGGCTGGTGCTATGATTATCCATCATCATTAGAAGAAAATGCTCTGTAATCTGTCTGCACTAGCTCTAACTATTTGCCAAGAATGTGTGTGCTTGGAAGAAAGGTACCATGCAAGGAAGCCATACAGGAAAATCTCTCTAGGGATGACCAGAAGTTCTAATAGTAAACATCATTATCTACACGTTAATGCTGGAGGCAGAGATAGTGTAAAAAACACTGGAAAACCACCAGGACAAGATCCTCTTCCTTTATGCTTCCATGGGATACTCTCTGCCTCCTAGTACTGTAGATCAGCTTGCTGTGACTCTTCCTTAATGCTTTCGTATGGCTCTCCAGGAATGCTCAAGCCATATGGCACCTTTGTACAGATTAGGAAAATATACCTTCTTCCTCTAGGAAGAGATGGCCCTGTTCCACAGGTTGGCCAGTGAAGCTGTGGTGAGTTCATTTTTCACTTGCTTCCTTAGCCAGGCACCCTTATTCAGTGAGCAACACATAAACTCTATGTCATGGTCCTGGCTCTGTCTTTTGGAGAACTGTCTCCTTTGGAATGAGCATGCTGTAGATATTCTAGATTTAGGCAAGACAGCTCCAATTCTATTTGAGCCCTGGTGATGTGGACCTCAATTCAATACGTATTTACTGAGCTCTTACTATCCAAGCTTAGTCCCCACAGAAAGCTACCTGGACTTCAACATTGGTCTTTCTTCTTGGCATTGCCACCAACAACTCTATTATAGAGACTAGAACTTTAAACAGAGTCTCCTATGTCTCAACTACACTTATTGCAAGTAGTTTGACCTATAGGTATATAATATAATGATTAGCAGCTGTTCAAATTAATTAAGGTTGCTAATAGAGGCAGGAACAGATCAGCCAAACTAGTTCTTCCAAAACTATGTTGTTAGGTGCCATCGAGTTGGGTCTGACTCATAGTGACCCTATGTACAACAGAATAAAACACTACCCAACACTTTGTCATGCACATGATCATTTTATGTTTGAGCCCATTGTTGCAGCTACTATATTTCTTCTCATTTGCATCATGCCACTTCTGCAAATGGAGGTTCCAGGGGCTTTACTCCATTCTTGTCATTAAGGTTGACTCTACTTTAAGAAAGCAACTCTTCCCCAGTCATTTCTTGAATGCCTTCTAGCCTGGGGGACTCATTTTCCAGCACCATATTTAATAGTGTGTCTTTGCTATTTATAGGGTTTTCAATGACTAATTATTTCAGGAATGGACTGGTGAGTCTTTCTCCCTAGTCTGTCTTAGTCTGGAAGCTCAGCCGAAACCTGTCCACCATGGGTGGCCCTGCTCGTATCTGAAATACCAGTGACATAGCTTTGAGCATCACAGCAACATGCATGCCTCCAAAGCATGACAAGCTGACAGACACGTGGGGTCCAAAACTATAGCCCCATTTAATATTGTCTCCATTCCTAATTTTGTTTTTTCATTTGAAGGCAAAGTCCATTTTTCTACAATAAACAAATTCTATTTATTCTATGAGTTTTTGTTTTTAAACTTTTTGTGTGTGTGTGTGTGTGTGGTATTAGGGGTTGAACCCAGGGCCTTGTGTTTGCATGCTTTGTAAGTGCTATACCACTGAGCTGCACCTCAGCCCATTTTTTTTTACTTTTTGAGACAGTGTTTCACTAAATTACACAGA
The DNA here is from genome assembly GCA_007922755.1 of Pedetes capensis. Taxonomy (NCBI): domain Eukaryota; kingdom Metazoa; phylum Chordata; class Mammalia; order Rodentia; family Pedetidae; genus Pedetes; species Pedetes capensis. The sequence continues at coordinate 47,336 of VMDO01001420.1, forward strand.
TTGCCTCTGGTCTTGAACTTTCGATCCTCCTGCCTCTGCCTCCTGAGTCCCTGGGATTGCAGGCATGCAGCACCATGCCTGGCTTTGTTCTTAAACTTTTGAGGACTACTTGGTTTCACATCTGTCCTTCTTCTAAGCTACTGTTGAAGTGTCTCTCCCTTGTGTCTATTGCTCTTTAATTCCTACTTTCTTTGATCTGGGGAGCCCAGATCCATGGTTTCAGCTGTTGGTGTTGTTAGGCGCCGTTGGTATCCGACTCATAGCAACCCTGTGTACAACAAGTGAAACACTATTGTCAGTGCTTCTCTGCTGTTCATAGGGTTTTCAATGGCAGATTGATTTTTGGGAGGGGGTTGCCAGGTCCTTCTCCGAAGCCTACAGTATCTGGTGTTCCCAGGCAGTCTCCCATCCAAGTACTAACCATGCCCGACCCTGCTTAGCTTCCGAGATCTGATGGGATCAGATGCCACAGGGCTACGGCTGCAGGCCAAATTTGCTTAACCATGCAGATATTTTTATAAGAACAAAAACAGCAATTACATTGTCTTCCACATAATTAATGAACTTTTCATGTTAGAAACAGTCATTATGTTATTATGCAAATGAAATGTAATTTTGTGGAAATATGTGATGCAAAGTGAAGCTGAGCTGCTTAAAAACAAATCCTTATGCTTTTGCCTGGCTAATGCACTTTCAAAATATTGTAAGGTTGAAATTCAGGTCATTATTATCTCCTCATAGCAGTCCGGATTAATATATAGCAGATGTAATATAAAAAAATAAAACATGCGATGAGTCACTGACTAGCTTAAGGACCTTTGGAAGGGTAGTGATTCTCTCTGTGCCTTATTTTCCTCCAGTGTAGAATGGGGATAACAGTAGTACTGCGGCCCTTGGTTGTTGCAAGGATTAAATAAATTAGTACATGTAAAGTGCTTAGAATAGAGCCTGGCATACAGAAGGGACTACTAGTATCTAAGTATTGGCTACTACGTGAAAAGTAACATAATTATCTTCTGAAGTTGGATAAAGTTTAGGTACATATTTTATCATGTAGCATTGCTTCTTTAATATTTTGAGCAAGCTAATTGTGATTATATCCAGCAGTGATAAGTACCAGATGTTTAAATGTTTTCAGACAGAGAGTAATGTTTTGTCTTGTAAAGTTTTGATAAATGAATTACCCTAGGAGTTTTCCCTCTTGGATAGGATGTGTTCAACATCAGAGTCCACGTAAACAGGAGAAGTCCAACTATGCTTTTCTTTTCTTTACCTCAGCTTGTTGAGTCTCTGTTTCCATTTCAGTTTCTTGCTCCCTGTGGCAAGATCCTCCGCAGTGTTTTGCTTCTTGGGTAGCTTGTTTGGATTCTACTTTCTCTCTTGCTCACTGTGGTAAGGCTGCCAGCCCTCGCAGCGGGTATACTTTTGACTATTCGGATCTTGATTTTGCAACTCGTCTGCACATAATAAACAGCCAACCTGTGCCAGTTTTCTTCCGGGCTCTTTTTGCCAGAAGAATGATGAATGGCTGCTCTGGTCAGGAATACTGTGCGCTTCTCAGTGGGAAACCAGAATTTCAGCTAAACTGTAAGAAATCCAACTTAAAGGGGCGTCCGATCTTTTCTCTTGCAGAAATAGATGCCATTATGATTTTGATAAGTTTATGATGGTCATGACTTTCAGTTTTTATACCACCATAGTTATTTTATACAAGTAACTTCTTGAAATCTAAGGTGACACAAATCACAGGAGGAATTCTCCAAAGCACTGTGTTTCTTTCTGAATGGTCTCTAGGCTTGGCTTAGGAATTGTGGGTGAGGAAACAAAGAATTCATTGCTGGACTGCTAGTCTGAGCCCATAGCTGTCTCCTTTGGTGCTTTAAAGTTGTCATAATGAAATTGTGAGCTGGCTCAATGTAAAACCATATTCAGTAACTTGTATCTTCTTAATCTCTTTTTGCTGATTTTTTAAAACTTGTGCTGGGGTTCAAACTTAGGTGTGTTAGGTGTGTGCTCTATGACTAAGCTACATCCTCAACTCTTGAAGATTTTATAGTGGCTAGTGGCATCTGTAGTTAAGGGACAGCATAGTGACTTTCTTCTTATTTTTCTAGTGTAACATTTTGCTATTTATCAATCCGGCTTTTGAACCAGAAATGATCATAGGTGATTTGTAGGTGTATGTAAAATACAGCACTACTCCATGGATTAAAAGTTGGATAACAGAGGAAAGAAAAAGAGTGGTCAGAATACTAAGTCAGAAATGAAAGTGAAAATGTGGAAACCAATGATTTCTGTTGGACTCCCTCTATGGTATTTTTTAATGTAGATTCATTAGCCTCACCCCAGGAACCCTAGCACCTGCATTGGTAACAGGTCACCCAGGCTACCCTGATGCAGGCAGTTCTAGGACCATATATTATCTGATCTCTTTACTTGCTGTATATGGGTAAATTTGCCTCCAAGTTTTCTGGAAGCCAGTGTGAAAAAAGAAGGCTGTCTTTTCAGAGTGTGCAGAAGATAACATCTTCAACTTATGGTATCAACAAAAGTTATGTCTATAGCAACTGGAATAGATGAATAGGATCTTGTCTTGTACATACAGGAATTCAGAAGGGAAATGTCTCCACAGTCCTCTGGAATGTGAATATGTCAATGAAGCTGTTGTGGTCAATTACATGGCATTAACTGGCATTTTGGGAGTGGTGCTAAAGACTCTTAGGGAGAAAAAATGGAAGAAAGAGAAAGGAACGATGGGACAATAGAAAAAAGGCAGAGATGAGTGAATGAAAAATGCATATGACCACCACTTTGGACAATAGTTTTCTAGTATCTAAACAGGTAAGCACATGTATATCCTATGCTGTGGTTTGGATTTGACTTAAACATGTCCCCAAGGGTTCATTATAATTGGAGGCTTGGTCCCAGGATGGTGGTGTTGGGATGCAGAACCCTTAAGAGTTGAGGCCTATTGGGAGGTTGTTATGGTATTGGAAGAGTGTCTCTGGAAGTGACTATGGGATCTCATTCCCCTCCCTACTGATTTACTGTTTGACCCTATACTTCTTTCACACGTGTATATCTTCCATGATGTGTCTCAACTGAGAGGGGGCCCTCACCACAACTGAGCTGATGCAAGTGCTATGTCCTTGAACTTCGAAAACAGTGAGCTAACTAAACCTCCTTCTCTGAATAAGGTAGCTTGTCTCAGATATTTTGTTATGGTAAGAGAAAGCTGGCAGACATACCCTGTGATCTAGGCGTTCCATTCCTAAGAATATATCCCATGGGTTTTATGCACACTAATGCCAAATGACATGAATAGAAAGTTTATGGTGACATAAACTATTTGTAATAGCAAAAATCTGTAAGCAACCTAAATGCCCATCAACAATAGAATGAATGAATTGTGGAATACAATGGAATACTAAATAGCAATTAAAATGAATGAACTACAGTGATGTGCAAAAACATAGATTGATTCTAAAAAGATAATACTGATCAAAGCAAACCAGATGGGAGAAAAATACATACTGTATAATTCCATGTCCTAAATCTCATAGTAAGTAAAAAGAAATTTGACATATGTTTGGGGATGCATTCAGAAGTTGGAATTCAATGCTTTTCCAGAGAAGGAAGAGGTTGGGACCATGAAGCACTCCACGAAGGGTCTTTGGACTAAAGATAGTCATCATTTCTTAACTTGAGAGGTAGTTATATATGTGTCTGTCTTAATATAATTTAATAAGTGGCTTTATGTTATTTTTCAAAATAAAAAGTTTTAAAAAATATTTAGGGGATATCTATCAGTCAGCTTATGGTTCATGGATGAACAATCGTGGTATATACATACAATGTTGTTGTTGTTAGGTGCTGTAGCGTCGGTATCCGACTCATAGCGACCCTACATACAACAGGTAAAACACTATTGTCAGTGTTTCTCTGCTGTTCATAGGGTTTTCAATGGCGGATTGATTTTTGGGAGTGGGTTGCCAGGTCCATCTTCCAAGCCTACAGCACCTGGTATTCCCAGGCGGTCTCCCATCCAAGTACTAACCCGGCCCAACCCTGCTTAGCTTCGGAGATCTGACAGGATCGGGTGCCACAGGGCTACAGCTGCAGACATATACCTACAATAGAATACTGCTTAGCAATCAAAATGAATGAACATCAATACGTGCAAAAATAGATGATCTAAAAATCATCATGCTGAGTAAGCCATTCAAAGAGAGTACGTACTATGTGATCCCACCTATATATAACTTTAGAGAGTGAAACTTATTCTAAAGTGAGAGAAGATAGCTCAGTGATGGCCTGGCAACTGAGTGGGGTAGGAGTGGGATGGAGGGTTTACAAAGGCACAAGGAAACTTTTGGAAGTCATGGATATCTTCACTATGTAATTGTGTGATGATTTCACAGGTGTATACAAATATCACAATTTATCAAAGTATACATCTTAAATATCTTCAGATTATTGTATGTCAACTATACCTCAATAAAGCTGTTAAAATTTTTAGGGGAGAAAAGAAGGTACCAGAATGCCAATCAATAGAACTGTCATAGTTAAAGACCTTCATGCTGTGGATGAGCAAGAGTATCTGGGGGCTTGTGTGTGCCTGGTGGACCTTGCTGTTTGTTGAGAGGGTACTAACCATTGACTCTCACTTTGCCTTTGTTGCTTTGTTTGTAAATTGGACATAAATACTTTTCCCCTAATAATCTTTTATTGAATAAAGAAGAGAAGAAATCTCAAATTGGCCAATTTAGTTGCTCACTAATAGTGTGTACAGAGTTCAGACAAGAAGGTTTTAAAAGAAAATTGATCAAAGGCCCTGCCATTACCCATCTTCTACATTTTCCCTTCATTAATATCTGTCAGTTTGAGGTGCCTGAGTTTGGGTAAGCCCTACTCCTCAGCTGTTAGACAAAAGACTGATGTTCTCATAATGTACAAAGTTTTCAAGGTAGTGTATTCTACTCCAGTATAAATTTTTTAGAACCTCACTAAAATAATCAATTTGGGAGGCAAATTTATGTGTTGATATAGTGGGAACACAGATGGGACCCAGCTTAGGATGGTTTGACTTATGATTTTTTTTTTTTACAATGGTGTAAATGTGACACTCATTCAGTAGAAGGAATAATTTGAATTTTGAGTTTTGATCTTTTCCCAGGCTAGTGACAGGAAGTAGGATACTCTCCTGAGCTGCAGCTTCCAGTGAGCCACACGATCATGAGGGTGAAAGACCAAGACCAACACTCTAGGGTGTGCTGTGTTGCTAAGCATTTTTCAATCGCTACATGCATTTCCAGTGTTTCAACTTAGAGTGGGCTAATCAGAACATAACCCCATTGTAAGTCAAGGAACATCTATATTTGTAACAAATAGATATTCTTGAGCTCAACAACAACAACAACAACAAAAAGCTGCATTGTGTTTTGGTTCTGTTTTTGTTCTTAGCTTTAATTGTCACTCAGGTAAATTTAAATGAGATTATTTCTTAGAATCATATGTAACTCAGCCAGACGCTGAGGCACATGCCTATAATCCCAGAGACTCAGATGGCTGAGGCAAGAGGATCACAGAATGGAGGCCAGAGGCAGCCTGTGCCATTTAGTGAGACCCTGTGTCAGTAAGAAGAAGTAAAAACAGGGGTTGGGGGTGCACCTCAGTGGTGAGGCATTTGCCTAGTATTCACAAAGCCCTGAGATCAACTTCTCAGTACTAAAATAAAAGTAAAAATGAACAAACCCACCAAAAAAAAAAAAAAAAAAAAGCAAAACAAGCAAAACTCCCAAAAGAATCACTTCTAACTCAAAATAAAGCAAAGTACTAAATGCCAAGGCCTGCAGCTGTAGCCCCGTGGCATCTGATCCCATCAGATCTCGGAAGCTAAGCAGGGTTGGGCCTGGTTAGTACCTGAATGGGAGACCGCCTGGGAACACCAGAAGCTGTAGGCTTAGGAAAAGGACCTGGCAACCCCCTCCCAAAAATCAATCTGCCATTGAAAACCCTATGAACAGCAGAGAAGCACTGACAATAGTGTTTCACCTGTTATACAGAGGGTCGCTATGAGTCGGATACCGACTTGACGGCACTTAACAACAACAACAACAAATGCCAAGTATTTAAATGAGCTAGAGAGAAATTTGGAATAATTAAAATTTTAAAGTTATGATAAACCAATTGAGTTATTAAGTTTTTCCTTGGAATGCTGTATTCTGTTGTTTTTTAGGAGGTTGGTAGCACTTTTAAGCAAATCTGCTTTAATCATCTAAAGATTTTTGTATTGTATTAGATAAATACTAAACATATTTTTGTTTTTCTAAGGGAGTATTTTCCAGTTATCAAAATCATAAATAATTACTTAAGATTATAAAGAATGAGAAGGTGAATTATTATTGTTTTTGTTAGGTGCCTTCTGGTCAGGTCTGACTCATAGCAAGCCTATGTAGAACAGAACAAAACACTCCCTAACACTGTGCCATGGCTGGCACTATTGTCAGTGCTTCTCTACTATTCATAGGGTTTTCAGTGGCTGATTGTTTCAGGAGTGGGCTGCAGGGTCCTTCTCCCAAGCCTACAGCACCTGGTATTCCCAGGCAGTCTCCCATTCAAGTACTAACTAGGTCTGAACTTGCTTAGCTTCCGAGATCTGACAAGATCAGATGGCAGCATGGCATGGCTTTAGACAGTGAATAATTAGACACATTTACAAGATAAAAATTCACTATCCCAAAAGTAAAGTGGCCATAGTGGCATGTGCTTGTAATCTCAGCTGAGAGGCTGAGGCAGGAGGAGCTCAGATTCACCCAGCCTGGGCTACATAGCAAGACCTTATCTCAAAGCAAAACAAAAACAAAAACAAAACAAGCAAGCAAACAAAAGCAAACAAAAAATCCAAAGATAGAGATAATTGTACTGCATTATTCTTTTAGAATTCTCCCATTCCTATGGAGAAAAGCTAGACCAGGAGACTTTTGTGTGTGTGTGCACGTTTTGTGCACACATATGTACACAGTTTTATACCTGTTTTTGGGGATGGAACCCAGGTCCTCACACAAGCTTGTTATGCACCCAACCACTGAACTACACTCCTAGCCTGAGACTTTCAAATATTGGGTTTATATAAGAATAATGATGGCTGTAACTATTTCTTGTATGGCTAGTTTATGCCATTACCTTGTAGTTACTTATATAGTTTATTTTCAATTGTTGCAAAAATTCCTGAGCTTGAAGAACTGTTACACCCTTATTCTTTTCCCTTCAAATTCCTTTGCACAAGAGGTTTTGCAAATTCATCCTTCAATGTAAAACAATGTTTACTCTTTATTGTCCCTCAAATTTGGTTTACTGTGCCCTGATGATAATTGAGCCGGATCACAAAATAAATTTTAAAACAATGAGTTAGATCTAAAAACCCTCTGTTTTGTATCTGTTCTACTTTTTCCCCATAATCTTTAGATTTGGACTAACAAATTTGGAATCATCTGAGAAAATCTTGAATTCATCTGTCATTGTTTTTTCCCTAGTGACAGCGAAAGATTGTACTCATGAGCTTTTGCCAAAATAAACAGTCTGTGTATTTAGCAAGGTCTCTGAAACCTAACTCCCAGGCATTGCTGAAGGATGGATCCAAATTGAGCCCCTTTAGTTAACCCTTTATAAAATTAGCCTCTATCACTTCTATATAACTCATTTCTCCTGTTGTACATTTTCTAACCTACTAAACTTGGAGAGAATATACAACTTAATTCATTTCTGAGCTTCTAATTTATACAGAAAACTAAGAATTACCACTAATACATTATAATTGTTTTGTTTTAATGCTTTCATTAGATGGGAGTTTGTATGAATTATGTTTTTCTCTTTGGTACTTGGAGAAGATAATTTTGCAAGGATTTCATATGGAAAGGGCACTAGAAAATCAAAAGCACAGCCAGGTGCCATGGAACATCCATATAATCCTGGCAACTGAGGAGGTTGAGGCAGGAAGATTGTGAGTTCGAGGCTAGAAGCAGCCTGTGCAATTTAGCAAGACTCTGTCTCAAAATATTCATAGGGTTTTCAATGGCTGATTGTTGGGGGTGCAGCTCCATACTGGAGCACTTACCTACCCTGCATGAGACCTTGGATTCAACCTCTCAGTACTAAAAAAAAAAAAATCAAAAGCATGAATTCTAATAATACTTATGAGCAAGCATTATTCAACTTTAAATATATAGATATTATTTTAAGAGGGATTCAATTTAATCTTTTATTTTTTTGAACTGTGCCATTTGAGAGCAGGAAAAGTCCTGATAAGGCCCCAAGTTAAGCTCCTTCATTTTACAGATAGAAAATTGTGATCAGAGAACATAGATGCTGGGTAGTTGCAAAGCTGGGACTAGAACTGTGGGGTCCTAGTTCTCTCCCCTTACAGAGCAATTTCTAAATGACTTCCATATACGGTGTAATTTTAAAAGCATTTTAGAACTCCTGTTAGAAAATCATATTGTCCAAAGTGTGATACCAGATGGTTGAAACAGGTTATAAAGACCTGCTTTCTAACCTAAAATTAGAAAATTTTGGCATCTTTCACTACACACAAATATACATACACACGTGTATATGTATATATACATATACATATATACTCACAAACACACATATACACACAGACATACCTATATGCATATACATATCCCTACATATATATGTCTGTAGCTGTACCACTGTGGCATTCGATCCCATCAGATCTCAGAAGCTAAGCAGGGTTGGGCCTGGTTAATACTTGGATGGGAAACCGCCTGAGAACACCAGGTGCTGTAGGCTTGGGAGAAGGACCTGGCAACCCACTCTCAAAAAACAATTGGCCATTGAAAACCCTATGAATAACAGAGAAGCACTGACAATAGTGTTTCTCCTATTGTATGTTGGGTCACTATGAGTTGGACACCAACTCAACGGCACATAACAACAACACATATACAGATCTACAAAGATACTACATATATATATATATATATATATATATATACATACACACACACACATACACACACACACATATCTTCTCACACAAATTTACTTATACAATATATACATATATAACTATCCTCCCAAAAAAACTCTCCTCTGTGTGTGTATGTACACAAACACCTACATACACATACTTATATGTATACATACATATATTTATATGTATGTATGCACATATACACATACACACACAAAGAGCAAAATAGTAAAAAAGTAAAACAAAATACAGGCTGGGCATGGTGGCTCACATCTGTAAGCCCAGTGACTCAGGAGGCAGAGGCATAAGGATGGCAATTTCAAGGCCTGGGGCAGCCTGTATAACTTAGCAAGATGTTTTCTCCAAATAAAAAATAAAAAATGGCCTGGGTGCTGCCCAGTGGTAGAACACTTGCAAAGCTTGTGTGAGGCCCAGGGTTCAACCCTTAGTACCACAATAAACAAACAAACAAATAAATGTGGGCTCTGGAGCCAGGCAAATCAATAGCTTTACTGGTACTTGGCTATGTTTCCTCAGGCAATTATGTGAACTTCTAAAAGTCTCACCATTATTTAACTGGGGAAAACAATGCTACTCTTGAACTGAGAAACAACAGAGAATTTATGCTAAGTGTTTGGCATATTGTCTACCATCTAAAAAGCTTTCAACAAATGTTAGCAGCTGTCATTGTGAACGCACTGTACAAAGTGCTGAACAATGAGTAAACTGAGGAAAAGATAGGTGTGATTCGTAACCATGGCCTCCATGCCAATCACAAGCAGCATGGGTCGGCTGGGTCACCCATAACCTGACTGGGATGACCCTGCCTGGGAGGCCCGGGAGCCCTCTGGTTTGGGGGCATGGCCTAAACCAAGGGAAGTGGCATAGTCTTATTAATTTGGAAGAAAAGATATTTTAAACAGAGGGCAACATGCTCAGCCCTGATTTACACCAGAGGGAACAAAATGCCCCTGGTAGGGGATGCAGGGAGAATACTGATGGTGGGCAGAAGCCACTTGTGTGCCACGTGTTCAGCATAAGTGAAGACACTTATGCAGGTCAGTTTGTTCCGGGTGAGTGGTGGCCCCCCGGATGGTCTGGGAGAGACCGGTGGATGAGAAGTGCTGGCTGTAGACATGCAGTGTGTCCTGCTCCAAGCACGGAGGCCGAGGGGCGGGAAGAGGAATCAGCCTGCCCGGAATCTGGAAAGGTCAGCTGGCTGGACAGCTGGCTGTGTAGGGCACATCCAGGGAAAGGCAAGAAGTGCAGGATGAGTCAGAATGGGCATGGGCAGCACTTGTGCAGGGTGTCCCGGAGGCTGTGCCAGGACAAGTGGATGCCAAGCTGCCTGGGCAGCCCAGCCACAGGATGGGGTCAGTAGCAAGAACAAGGTTAGCCAGAAACGCATCCAAGGAACGGACTGGAAAGGGAGGCAGTGACGAGAGGGAGTCAAAGGTCACACCAGGACAGTGACAGGGAAGATGAAGGGATGCTGCTTCTGCGGGCATCTGTCCCCAGTTGTGCCTCCAAGCCTGACCATTGATGTATATCAAGAAAAAAGAAACAAGTGAACAGAAAAAGAAAGGGTTTTCTTCCTGTAGGACAGAGACCTGAGTTGGCCAGCAGAGGGGAGTGTGACCAAGGCTAATTGTGAGCTTTCTGTGGCGAGAGGCCAGGTGGGATGGGCTTGCTTTGTAGGCTCCACTTTATCTGCTAACTCTGAAATGTTGCTTTTCCCTGGGGTTGGTTATGTCATAGACCTGCTTCTCTTTCCACCTGTACCAGAGTAGGTTTGGTTGCCTTAACAAATAAGCCCTAAATCTCAATGGCATATAACCATGAACCTTTATTTCTGGCTCTAGTGACTTGTTCGGGCTGGGATTTAGCTCAGGTGGTAAAGCACATCTCTGAGGTCCCGGGTTCGATTCCCAGCACCACAAAAATGGCAAAAGGACATGGCAATCCACTCCAGAGGCAATCCTGAAACAATCGGCCATTGAAAACCCTATGAGGGTTGCTATGAGTCGGATACGACTTGACAGCACCTAACAGCAAACGCAAGTGACTACAGGCTACAGCCTGGATCCTTATAAGCCTTGTTCTGAAACCTGGCTTGTCTGAGCAGTGCTTGCTTTCTCTCTCTCTCTCTCTCTCTCTCTCTCTCTCTCTCTCTCTCTCTCTCTCTCTCTCTCTCTCCAGCGTTATTGCTTATCATAGCAAAGGGGAAAAGAGACCACAGGGAAACTTAAGCTGGTCACGGAAGACAAGGGATACATGTCATTTCCACTCACATGCCCTTGGCCAAATACAGCCCAGTGGCCAAACCTCATATCAATAGGGCAGTAAGATCTAATCCTTCCCCAAGGAGGGACACTGAGTATTTGTAACAATTGTACAGTCCACTAAGTGGCTGTACTTACCCTGGGGTCATCTCCCTCCTACCATGACTTCAATAACTATCCCCAGGGTCTTAGATCCTTTCCTTTAACTCAGAAGTCTGCACTGAGAGCCAAACCCACATATGCAACTACCAACTAGGCAGTTCTCCCTGGCCATGACAAACCAAACTTGCTTTCTCCTGAGCATTTTGTTTCTTTTTGATTAATGGCCCACTGTCCACAGGCTAACTAAACCACATACCTGGGGTCATATCTATGACCTCTCCCTCTCCTTCATCTCTCCGTATCCAGCTCCAACCAGAAGGTCCCCTCCATCATATCCAATGTGTGACCCTTGATTATTTCACTTCCTTTCATCTCTCCTACCCTACTAATCCAGCTCATTGTATTTCTTGTCTGGGCTACTTTGGGAAGCATTTAAGTAATATCCATGCTTCCATTTTTTCCCTCTCCAGTTCTTTCCACCCAGGACCCCCACAGTGGTCGTCCTAACTACAGATCTGACAATACACCTTTTTGCTTAAGCTCTTGCACTTTCTACCTGTTCCAAGACTCAAGCTATAGAGCCTGTGTAAGATTTCTTATGTCTCTGGGTCTCACCATAACCATTATTCCACCCCTCCCATCTGCTTATGTCTCATCTCCCCTCACACTGCACCGTTGCTATGTCCTCTAACGGGACCTGTACTCCCTTACTTCTGAAATATTACAGGTTCCTTCTGCCTGGAATGCTCTGTATTCTCCTCAGCTGGCTAATGTTAATTCAGCCTTTCAGATCTCAGCTTAAATATCACTTCCCTTGAGAAGCCTTCTCTCCTGCTTCCTGAACTAGTGAGGTTTTTCTGTTTGGTGCTCCTTGGCACTGCCCTGCCCTCACTGACACTGAGCACCATTTCCAGGTAACTTGGATGTGTTCCTGTTTGCATTTGCTACTGCAGTGTAATCTCTTTGAGGGCAGGGATTAGTCTGGCATTCCATCTCCAGTTCCTAAAAGAGCACCTGGAGTAGTCTGTTGTTGTTGTTAGGTGCCCTGGAGTCATATCCGACTCATAGCGACCCTCAGAGGGTTTTTAATGGCTGTTTCGGGATTGCCTTGGGAGTGGGTTGCCACATCCTTCTCCCACTTTTGTGGTGCTGGGAATCGAACTCAGGACCTCAGAGACTGCAGAGCAGTGCTGTACCAAAAGCTAAATCCTAGCCCCTGGAATAGTCTAGATGCTAGTAAGTGTTTATGGAGTGACGATGAAGGATGATTTGTGGTATCAAAGAGTTGACTTGGGCTTGACCTCAGGAGCAAGGTCGTGGAAACTTCACTGACAGAAGCAGAAAGAGTTATCTGGAAGTATGTGAAGTTCACAGAATCATCATAAAGTCCAGAGAATTGAGCAAATAAGCAGCCAGCAAGGGGCATCAGGCAGGTAGAACCATGGCCAAGATTACCCTGCCAAGGGCATCATCCTGGCACTGCTACTGCCCTGGCACTGCTGCCACCTGTCATTACCAGTGGTGCCACTGCCATCCTTGTGAGTCAGCACTCGTTGACCCTGTGACTTGACATTACTCCTTCGAGTCACAGTCCCAGACAGGAATATCTGGTGAGCCAAGGTCAAGCGTCAGAAAGCGGGACTGAGTGAGTACTTGTTCCTGTCAGCAGAGGGGGCTATCCCGCCACTTGTTTTAGGAGTTCTCCCTAAAAGACTGGCACTCAATGCTGAGTAACTTCACAAGTGTTAAGTGTGTAAGTACAGAACATGCTAACTGTAAAAATTCAACTTGGAAGGGTGTAAAATGTAAAAAATAAATCCCCTCCTTATTTCTCAATCCCTATTCCACCCCAAGAAATAGCCAGTGTGATCACTTGGTCATTGTTCTTCCACATTTCATCCAGAAACTTCTTGGATGAGAATTGTTTCTTTAAGTGCACAGTGGTGGACTCTCTAGCTATTATGAGGTGCTTGTCATTTATACATGAAGCTTATATTCTGGTGTTTTTACATGAGAGTGAAGAAGTTGCTTGGAATCTCAGGAGGTGGCCACAAGTAGTAGTGGCAATGGTTCATAACTTGCAGGAAGGGACCATCCACCCACTGAACGGGGAGAACATGGGCTCTCCGTGCTATTGACTGTTCATGTACTGTGTTAAATAGTGCTGGATATTTCTTGCTTGAGATTGATCAGGGATGTGATTGCACTTGTTTTGATGGGGAAGCCACATTTGGTTTCTTTTGGAAGGAATACACTCACTATGCCTTGGCCCTAATGGATTTTAGTGGCAAAGGGGCCAGCCCTCTGGTCAGGATGACTAATGTGGAGAGTTGTGCTCTTCTTTTGTTTTGTTTTTTTGAGACAGGGTCTTTTTATGTAGCCTAGGCTGGCCTTGAATTTGCTATGTAGCACACACTGGCCTTGAACTAGGAATCCTCCTACCTCTCTCTCTCTCTCTCTCTCTCTCTCTCTTTTGTGGTACTGGGGGTTGAACCCAGGGCCTTGCAGTTGCATACTTTGCAAGTGCTTTGCCACTGAGTTGCACCCTCAGCCCATTTTTTTACTTTTTTTGAGACAAGGTCTTGCTAAATTACACAGACTGCCTCTGGTCTTGAGCTTGCTATCCTCCTGCCTCTGTCTCCTGAGTTGCTGGGATTATAGGCATGCGCCACTGCACCTGGCTCTGCATCCATCTCTTGAGGGCTGGGATTACAGGCATCCTCCAGCATGCCTAGTCTGCTCTTCTTAACAAACAAATAAAAAATTATCCAAAATAATGATACTTTTCTGGAATTTTAAATAAAGTTCTAGAACTAACCAATCATTACCTAACTACCACAGAAATTAGTTTTAGGCATGTAGTTATTAATTTTCTTTCTTATGTTGATGGGTGGCTGACTCTTAGTGCCCAGGAAAGCCAAGCTCAGGTGCCCCACAGTAGTTTCTCAGTGCAAACATAAGACAATTTTAGAGTAGATGATTTCATACAAAGAACAGAGTTCCTGCTCAAATAAGGGATTTGAATTTTAACAAAATAGAAGTGGTTGTTATAAATTTTATTCGTAAGAAATATATGAAGTGACAAGAACCATATGTCACATATGTTTCAGTGGAAAACTGAATAATGTATTTAAATGAGGTCGGGGAACTGCACTTTGGATTGTCACATGGTTGACCCAAATTAGACTTTGAAATTGGCCCAAACCAGGAAGTAATGTTCCCTCTCCATAGCCTACACTTTGCAAAAGCCAGCACATTAATCCAGCCTGCTTTGCTCTGTTGCCACTCACTCAGGTTTCCATCAGTGAAAGGTGCTACAAAGTAATTTCCAAATGATGCCATGTGCTTCTTCTTTACTAAACAAGCAATCCACAGTTTTCTATGCTGAAGTGAGTAGTTACCATAAATTATGTATAACGTTCAGGATTCCTGTATAAAGACTTTATGTCTGAAATCAGTGCTGTATGAGTGTCTAATAGCAATCAGCAAGTGCCTGATAGCAATTTCAATTTATACTTATGAAATGGGTAAAATTGAAGTCTTTGATAGAATCTAATGAACAGACATGGGATGATAATTTTAAAATGAACAGTCCTTGAGACAATTCCAGTTTAGAGTCACAGCCAACATAAAAGTCAGTTATGACTCATTTGAAAACATGTGGGCATTCTGAATGTTCGTAACAGAGGCCTTCATTAAAAAAATATTATTTAACAACGTGTAATGAAGATGACAGAAAGCCATACTATTTTGCTTATACCAGGAAACACTGGCTCTTTAAAAGAAGGTACTAGTTGTAGTGACAATGTTTAAAATTAGGTGAAAGCAGTGAACTTCGATATTTTAATTGGAATTACATTTTCTCTTGCTTTGGTGTCTTGGCTGTTATACAATCCCCAGCAGACAAGAAATGTTGGAAAAAACAGTATCATATGAATCTGCTAAAATAACGTTCTTGCTTTGTCTGAACAGGAAGTGAGCAATTCTGTGGTGTCTTGAAGAGAGGCTAGGCGAAGAGGAGGGCATTGCAGGTCAGTAGTGGGCCAAGGAAAAGAATTAGAGGCGTCAACTGCAGGAAGAAGAAGCTGATTGTGGGGAGACAAGGAGAAGTGGGAGCTGAGGTGCAGGGTGTCTTCAGGGAGATGTGTGGTGGGGGCGGAGTTGCGGCAGTTGGTAATGCTAGCTGGGCCTCTGCCCACATGCCATGAGCCACATCCTTTCCTAGGCTTTGCAACATTTCCTCAGAGCTACAGGACTCTGCTCCTTGCTATTTACCCAAGGGAAATTAAAAATACACATCCATACATAGTCTTGTACACTAATGCTCCTGGCAGATTTAGATGTAACAACCAAAAATAGAGAACAACCCACAAACTGAAAACAACCCAGATGTTCATGACTAGGTGGTAAAGACTCAACAAGTGAAATGGACAGACGATTGCTTCACAAGGCAGTGGGGGAAAATCTCAAAATCATTTTGATGAGGGAAACAGAGCAGACCTAACCTCTCTGTCCAAAAAAAAAAAAAAAAAAACAAAAAAACATGCTATATAATTTCATATATATAAGACCCTAGAAAACGTAAAGTATCCTCAGTGGAGAAGACAACAGTGGTCATTTGGAGAGAGGGGAAGGGGAAGATGGACTATTAGAAATTTGGGGAGTAATGGAAATGTTTGGGAAATTGTGTTGGTTTCACAGATATGTTCATGTGTTAAAACATAGCAAGTTGTACACTACAAATATGTAAAATTATTGTAAAAAAATGTTTTATGCCAAGTTCAGTGGTGCATACCTGTAATTCCAGTGACTAGTGAAGCAGGGGCAGGAGGAAGGCAAATTCAAGACCAGAGGCAGCCTATATAATTAAGCAAGGCCTTGTCTCAAGATAAAAAATTTTAAAAGGAGGGCTGGGAGGTGCAGCTCAGTGGTACAGTGCCTGCAAAGTATGTGCAGGGCCCTGGATTCAACCTCCCACTACTGAAAAAAAAAAAATAAGTAAATAAAATATGTTTGAAAAATACAAAAAAGAAAATAGAGCCTATTAAATAGGAAGTAATAAATGTCAGTTAATAATACTAGTAGGTGGGCACTATTATTATCTCTGTCTTACAGATGAAGAAACTAAAGCTCAGGAAAGCTAAGTAATCTGTCTAAGGTCACACAGCCAGCATGCTGCTGGCTCTAGGTCTTGAACCCCTGTGTAGTATAAAGAGGGTGAAGACAACTAATAGATCACACAGGCCCAGAAAGCTTGTAAGAGGCAGTATGTCAAAGGAGCAGCCAGGGGGCAGTGGAGAGCAATGGGCACAGGAGTAGAGCTTCCATTGACGACATTTGGTGGGAACTCTGTAAGAGCAAGAACTTCCCTTTCCTCTTTCAATTGTTAATACACATAAAATTCACTCACTTAAAGAATACACTTATGGTTTTTAATATATTCAGAGGGTTGGAAAACCATCATCACAATTTAATTTCATAGCCAGGTGCTATGGTGGTACATGCCTGTAATCCCAACAATTTGGGAGGTTGAGGCAGGAGGATTGCAGGTTCAAGGCTAGAAGCAGCCTGTGTAATTTAGCAAGATACTATCTCAAGATAAAAAATAAAAAAGAGGCTGGGGTGAAGCTCAGTGGTAGAGCACTTACAAAGTATGTGCAAGGCTCTGGGTTCAACCCCCTGGTACTGAAAAAAAAAAGTATTTCCTAACATGTTTTGCACTCCAAAAAGAAACCGTGTACCTGTCAGTTGTCACTCTGCATCACACTTTTCCTTCCTTTCTCCCTCCCCTAGCCCTAGACAATCACAAATCTATTTTTTGTTGGTATACATATTTACCTCAGGCTAGGGTTTATTTAGCTCAGTTGGTATAGCACTGCTCTGCAGTGTCTGAGGTCACAATTTCGATTCCCAGCACTGCAAAAATGGCAGAAGGACCTGGCAATCCACTCCCAAGGCAATCCCGAAACAGTCTGCCATTGAAAACCCTGTGAGGGTCGCTATGAATCGGATATCGACTGGACGGCACCTAACAACAACAACAACAATAAGGGTTTAGCTCAGCTGGTAGAATGCTTGCTATGTGCACTCTAAGTTCTTGGGTTCAATCCCCAGCACCACAAAAATGGGAGAAGGATGCAGCAGCTCACTCCTGAAACAATCAGCCATGGAAAATCCTAAGAATAGCAGAGAAGCACTGTCAGATATATAGCGCCTCTTTCGTTCTGTTGTACATGGAGTGTGATGAGTCAGACTTGACTTGAAGGTACCTAACAACAACATATATTTGCCTCTTCTGAGCATTTCATATGAATGGAATCATCCCATATGTGACCTTTTGTGACTGACATCTTTCTCTTAGTATGTTTTCAAGATTCATCTATGTAATAGCATGTATTGATACTTCATTCTTTTATGTTGCTAAATGATATTACATTGTATGAAGTTTTGTTAATCTGATCCTCAGTCCATGGACAGGCAGGAGGATCATGAGTTCAAGCCAGAGGCAGCCTGCGCAACCTAGCAAGACTGGGTCTCAAAATAAAAAATGAAAAAAAAAGAGGGGGCTAGGAGGCAGCTCAGTGGCATAGTACTTATGTGATGCCCTCGGTTCAACTCCCTAGTACTGCAAACAAACAAACAACAACAACAACAAAACAACAACAAAACCCCAGATGCTTGAGAATAGTTCATTGTGTTTTTCATTTATTCATGGAAAAGTGCCTTGAGGCCTTCTTTGCAGGTAAACTTCAGGTTGAATTGATGCATTAAAAAAAATTAAGACTTTATTTTTATAGAGCAGTTTTAGGTTCATAGCAAAATTGGGAGGAAGGCACAGAGATTTCTCATACCCACCCTCACACACACAGCATTCTGCATTATCAACATCCTGCATTGGGGTGGCAGATTTTCTACAACTCATGAACACATCATTGTCCCCTAATGTCCATGGTTTACTTTAGGGCTCACTCTTGGTGTTGCATATTGTATGAGATTGGACAAATACATAATAACATGTATCTATCATTTTTCTTGATTATATTGTGAGAAATATAAATGGCTGACAAATACTGTACATTTTCCTTCAGTTTGTGTCTTGACAATTCGAAATCCGTTGTCTCTTGTGTTTAAAAAGAGCAAAGAGGCTTTATCTTTTCAAATTATATGCTGAAATATTTATGAATAAAATAATATGTCAGGGATTATCTTTAAAATGATCTCTGGGGAGAGAAATGTGTGTGGGGGTATGGATGAAACAAGATTGGCCCTCAGATGACATTTGTTGAAATTGGGTGGTGGGACCTAGGAATTCATGATAATATTCTGTCCATTTTCCCATTTGAAAATTTCCATAAATATAAG
The DNA here is from genome assembly GCA_007922755.1 of Pedetes capensis. Lineage (NCBI taxonomy): Eukaryota > Metazoa > Chordata > Mammalia > Rodentia > Pedetidae > Pedetes > Pedetes capensis. Next base: position 66,083 of record VMDO01001420.1, read on the forward strand.
TGTTTTGTTTAATACCCCACAGTTTCAGAATTTGTAAACAAAATTCTGCTGTAATAAGGACCATACTGTAGGAGGGAAGGAGGCTGGGGATCACCACACCCCAATTCTGTAACATATCAGATGAATAGGCTTTTTTTCATTATTTATTTATTTATTTATTTATTTATTTGCAGTACTGGGAGTTGAACCCAGGGCCTCGCACCTGCATGCTCCGCAAGTGCTGGACCACTGAGCTGCACCCCCAGCCCATTTTTTGCTTTTTGAGAAAAGGGTCTCGCTAAGTTTCACAGACTGCCTCTGGTCTCGAACTTGCAATCCTCAGGGAGGTGAGCCTCCACCTCCCTGGCTGCTGGGATTACAGGTGTGCACCACCACACCCAGTTTTTCTTTTTTATTCTTGGGTACACCCAAGACCCGTGCAAGGTTTATGTCATATGATCAGTGGAGGGGGAAGGAAATTTATGACACTCAGTGAGGGAAGGCAAGACAGGGTAACAGTCAGCAAGAATGAGGAAGTGGAGCTTCTGCTCATGTATTAGCAAACTTCAGAAAGAATCTTGGAAAAGGATGTTGAGGACAAGCTTTCAAAAGAGGTCAGAATATCTGCTCAAGAAAACCCTTAGGATATGTAAAGTGGTCACGGTATTTTTCCAGGAGGCCTCTCTAAAGAGGTCACTGTCTTTTCCCAGAAGAATAAATCATTAATATTTCTAGCATTTAGAATATTGACATGAAGTTTGGCTGATAATAGATACACATTTACCCCTATCTCTGAGTGTAAAACTCTACACATTAATCTCTTAGAGCCTTCGGGCTATGAATAAACCTTTCCCTGGTTATAACTGCTGATCATGTAGGAGACCTTTGAAAGAGGTAGAGGAGAAAGTAGGGAAGGAAGTTCTACCTGGAAAGCAACAGTGAGCCACCAGTGTTGTCACAAAGATTGTCACCAGATTGTCACAAAGCCTGAAGTCATTAACAACCTAGCAGCTTCTGGCTCAGAGAAGTGGCCCTCAGACTGTTTATCCTGTGTCTTCAGGCTATCCTTTGAGATTTTTGTTAAGATCTTTACTGAGTCTGTTATGGGTACCACAGGGTAGTGCTTAGATTTTTAACTTCTATCATATGTAAATTCAAGTTGTGTTGACTTGAGTGGGCTGATAGTCTTGTGTAAAGTCACTGGAGGCATTGAATTAAAACCTCTGAGTCTCGGTTTTTCAATTATCCCATGTGGTCTTGTTGTTTACACAGATTATGTGATGATTTTGAATTGAGAAATTGTGCTAATTTGCAGTGGAAATCAAATCACATCAACACCTTAGATAATGTGCAATCGTCTTCATGTGCTGACTGATAATGTGCTGAAGGATGTGCAGGGTATCCTGATAGCTGCAGATGATACCTATCCACACACACACACACACACACACCCCTACCCCTTCTCTGTGTCTCTTCCACACTAGCATGTGGACATATTTGGTATTCAGATCTAGTAATTTTTGCCTTTTCCAGCATGTTAGACTAAAAATATTAATGCTCAATTCTGGAATACCCCAACGTGATATGAAAAGCACATGGACAATTAATGAAATAGACCAGGTAGGAATTTCTTAGACAGATAAGAGAAGGATGGTGTTTTAAATCTGAGAGTGATCATGAATAATTCTTTCGCTCTCTGGTATGCCGGTACATCTTAATATCTGATAATATCAGATAAAAACACTTTCAATGGGACATGTGCAATTAAAGCTTCATCAAGGCACCTGCATGTCATTACTGGTAATAGAATGTTATTCCTGTAGTTTTAAATTCCCATATTACTGAAAGAGAACACAACACTTATGTGGTATAACATATAGACTCTACTAGGGTATTCAATAATTTTGCAATTAGGTTTGAGGTCTTTCAATAACATTTTGCCTATTAAACAGGCCAGAATAATTATTTAATAATGACTTGAATAAGACTGAAGAGAACACATTTGGGAAAGTGTAAATAGAGATGATGAGTGAAAAAGTGACCAAGGCTAATGTGTATACTGATGAAATCTGCAGAAGCTTATGTCTCCTTCCAGGGAGGATGGAGCCTGAGCCAAGCCTGGCAGGCTGTTTGTATATAGTGAGACATTTAGATGATTAGTGTGGTTAGCTTAGTGTGCAGGAAAGGACAGTAGACAGTGAGGTTGAGTTCAGCTAAAAGTAATAGAATGTTCAATTTATAGTGGCTCATAACCTCATTCCTGAAAATATACTTGGTGATATCAGCAAGGAGCCTATTACTAATATAGATTCTCAGGCCCGGCTTATGATCTGTTGAATCACAATTTTCATTTTAATGAGATTTCCAGGTGATCCATAGACACATTAAAAGGTGGTTTAGGCAATAAAGATATTTAGATATCTCACTTAATAAGGATCTGGAGGCAAGTAGTTCCAGAGTAGCTGGATCTACATCGGCAATAATAGGCTTTCCTCTTGGTCTACTCTGCTATCCTTACATGTTGACTTTTTGGCCTTTTGGTTTGTAGCCTTAGACAGCTTAAAAGCTTAGACAGCTTCTGTAGCTCCTCACATAAGTGAGTTCCAAGCAGGAAGGATGGCACAGAGACCTTCTAATATCTGATTGGCCAGGCTGGGTCACATGTCTTTTAAACCTTTGGGAAGAAGACTAGTATGAGTAATTCATACCATCATTCATTCAGTTAAAAAAAAATTACCTACTGTATGTCATCTCAGGAGCATCCCTTGGAGATAAAACTGAGATCAAGGGCCTCTGTCCATTTCCTGAACAAAATTAGACTTCTGATTGTTTTTGTTGTTAGATGCTGTTGAGTTGGGTCCAACTCATAGCAACCCTGTGCACAACAAAATCAAACAATCCCCAGCTCTGTGCCATACCCAGCACTATGTCAGTGTTTCTCTGCTATTCATAAGGTTTTCCATGGCTGATTGTTTCAGGAGTGGGCTGCCAGGTCCTTCTTGCAAGCCTACATGACCTGGTATTCCCTGATAGTTTCCCATCCAAACTCTAATCAGGCCTGATCTTGCTTATCTTCTGAGACCTAATGAGATCAGACACCAAAGTGGTAAGGCTATAGACAGAGGAAATTGGTATCTGCCACAGACATGTTGAGGCCAGATTTGGAAGACTCTTGGAAATCATGATAAAAATGAGTCAATCCATCCTTCACTGGGAAATCCAGATAGTGCTATCATCAGATTCATGTTTTAAAAAGCAAACGGAGGCCTGTAAAGGATGGTAAGGGGACCTGTGGAGTGATGCACGTGAGAGATGGTGCGTGTTGACCTAGGACAGTGGCAAGTGGACTGGAGGAAGCACTCTATTTGAAAGGCTGCTCTGAGGCTGAGCTCTCTAGTTCATGATACTGTGTTTGGATAATCAGGAAGACAGATGATTTGCTGAGACTGTTGGATGGGATCACTCACTCAGCTACCTGACAGCAGCTAACTTTAAAAAAATGTATGTAGTTAACACTATATTATCATATTGTATATAGCTCTATAGCCTTGATTTTCCACTTAATGTGTCATGAATTGATTGCTATGCCAGGATATATAGGACTATCTCCTCCTTCCTTAACTCAGTTGTCTTTATTTATTTGAAGAATATTGTAAAATAAAGCAAGTTAAAAACCATTTATAATGTGATAAATTTAAAAAGCCATAAAAAGTAGAAAAGAAATTGACTGTATTAATCTTCTTGCTTCTGGAGTATATGCCTCCCCCAATTTTTTTCGAAAGGTAATACAGACCTATTGAGAAATTCATGCACACACACACACACACACACACACACACACACACACACCCCTTACCTGCATTTTCATTTTAAATGTATGCTGTTGTGAGTATTAGAATGAAATGTCACACCTGGAATGTGATTTTTTTTTGTCCAGTGTATCCATGTGGTATATGCTACTCACTTGTAAGTCACCTAGTGGCTGTCTCAGCTACTAAATCAGCTGTAAAAAAAATATTGCAGTGTTTATGTTCCAACAACCCTTACTTGATTTAACAATGGCCCCAAAGTATAAGAGTAGTCATGCTGGCAATTCAGATATGCCAAAGAGAAGCCATAAAATGAATCATTTAAGTGAAAAGGTGAAAGTACAGTTACAGTTAGATATTTTGAGAGAGGGACTACATTCACATCACTTTTATTATAGTATATTGTTATACTTATTCTATTTCATTATTATTGTTGTTAAGCTCTTTTTGTGCCCAATTTATAAATTAAACTTTATCATAGATGTGACTATTTAGAAGAAAACATATATATAGAAAATGTACTATTCAAGGTTCTAAGCACTTACTAAAGGTTTTGGAAGATAGCCCTCATGGGTATGGAGGAACTGCATTTACCCACCCACAATACACTACAATATGCAGTTTCCATTGTTATTCTTTTCTGTGAAAACTCTTCCCTTTATTTTGTCAGAGGTTCCTGTGTGCCAAGAAAAATCAGTGTTAATAGTCAATCTAAAATAAAGTTTTAGCTCAAAATTTATACTTTTAATTTTTCTGTTTAAGTGTATAGATTATAATACACATACAATCTGCTTTTGAAGAGGGGGTTTGAGACAGGGTCTCCCTATGTCGCCTAAGCTATCCTTGAACTCATGATCTTCCTGTCTCTACTCCATGAGTGCTGGGATTACAGGCATGTGCCATTGTACCTGGCTTATAATCTGCTTTTAAGGAGCTTCAAATATACTGCATCATTTAAAAATATGTTTTGTTCGTTGCCTTTCTTCACTATGATGTAGGTTTCATGAGGGCAGAGGGTTTTGTTTCCATAGTTCACAAATATAGCCCCTCAGCCTAGACAGTTGTTTTAGGTGCCATCAAGTCAGGTCTGACTCAGCGACCCTATGTACAACAGAATGAAACACTACCCGACACTGCCATGCCCGGCACTATGTCACTTCTTCTCTACTACCCATAGGGTTCTCAATGGCTAATTGTTTCAGGGGTGGGCTGCCAGGCCCTTCTCCCCTGGCCCCAAATAAGTACTCAATAAGTATTCGTGGATAAATGAACAACTTTCTAGTACATTATCCTTGTTATTCTTTGTTTTAATACATTTAACATCTCTGGTGGCTTTTCCCTGTACCTCCAACTGTGGCTTTTCCCCTGATTTTGTGTAAGATGGTTAAGGTGTGAGCTGATTTTAGAATTAATTTAAGAGGAGTAGAGTAAGGAATTCTCCCAGAGCAGTCACTGGGCGCTTGCCACAGTGAGACATAAAGATTATTTGTTATCTGATTTGGGGTTATCTGCACCACTTCCTTCCTACACTTGCATGAAGGATCAAGGTGACTGTGTAAACATTTAGGATAATCCCTTCATGGGTTGGGGGAATGTAAATAGGTTATGTTGTTGTTGTTGTTGTTAGGTGCCGTCCAGTTGAGTCCAACTCATGGCAACCCTATGCACAACAGAACAAAACACTCCCCGATTCTGTGCCAGGCACATGATCTTTTCTGTGTTTAATCCCATTGTTGCAGACACTGTGTCAATCCACCTAGTGGAGGGTTTGCCTCTCTTTCATTGACCTGCCACTCTTCCAAACATGATGTTCTTCTCCAGGGACTGGTCCCTCCTGACTACATATCCAAAATACGTAAGATACAGTCTAGCCATCCTTGCTTCCAAGGAGCATTCAGGTTGCACTTCTAGGACAGATCTGTTGGGTTTTTTTGGCAGTCCATGGTATATTCAATAATCATCTCCAGCACCATAACTCAAAATCATCAATTCTTCTCCTGTCTCTCTTGTTCAATGTCCAGCTTTCACAACCATATGATGAGACAGAAAATACCATGGCAGAGTCCGGAGCACTTTCTGTTTTCAGTGTGACATCCTCACTTTTCAATAATTTAAAGAGATCTTTTGCCATGTTGTTGTTGTTGTTAGGTGCCGTCGAGTCGGTATCTGACTCATAGAGACCCTCATAGGGTTTTCAATGGCTGACTGTTTCGGGATTGCCTTGGGAGTAGATTGCCATGTCCTTCTCCCATTTTTGCGGTGCTGGGAATTGAACTCGGGACCTCAGAGACTGCAGCGCAGCGCTCTACCAACTGAGCTAAATCCCAGCCCATCTTTTGCCATAGCTTTTCCCAAAGCAATGCATCTTTTGATTTCTTGACTGCTGCTTCCATGGGTGTTGATTGTAGAACCAAGTAAAGCAAAATCATGGACAACCTCACTCTTTTCTCCATTTATTGTGAAGTTGCATACTGACCCAGTTGTCAGGATTTTTGTTTTGTTGATGTTTAGCCGCAATCCATACTGAAGGCTATAATCTTTGATCTTTGTCAGTAAATGTTTCAAATCTTCTTTACTTTCAGCAGAGTTGTGTCATCTGCATAATGCAGGTTGTTAATGAGTCTTCCTTCAATCCTTGATGCCATGTTCTTCTTCATAAAGTCCAGCTTCTCAGATTATTTGCTCAGCACAATAAATTGAAGAGATAGGGTGAAAGTATACCGCCCTGATGCACTCCTTTCTCAACTTTAAACAGGCAGTGTTTCCTTGTTCTATTCGAACGATCCATGTACAGATCCATGTACAGAGTCTTCATGAGTACAATTAGGTGCTCTGGCATTCCCATTCTTCAAAGTGTTCCATAATTTGTTATGATCCACAAGGTCAAATGCCTTTGCATAATCAATAAAACATAGATAGACATCTTTCCAATATTCTCTGCTTTCAGCTAATATCCATCTGATATCAGCAATGATGTCCCTGGTTCCCTGCCCTCTTCTGAATCCCTCTTGATTTTCTGACAGTTCCCTGTCTGTCTACTGCTGTAGTCACTTTTGAATGATCTTTATGCACTCCATATGGGTTTATATAATGCTCATGCCCACAGTAATGTAATGTGGCAGGCCTCTCCTTTATTTTGTAAAATAAGAAACCAGGTGAATATATGTGATACATAGTATTATATGATGCTTTTATCCTTCACAATTGTGAAGGTAATAAATAATACTGCCTATTTAGTTGTTAGATATTTAGAACACCAGATGATGTAGGCTTGGGAGAAGGACCCAGCAACCTACTTTCAAAAAACAATGTGCCATTGAAAACCCTATGAATAGCAGAGAAGCAGTAACAATACTGTTTTGTCTGTTGTATGTAGGGTCACTATGATTCGGATACCAACTGGATGGCACCTAACAACAACAATAACAACCACATTTAGATAAGAATATATAGTAAGGGGAGAGAGTTGAGGTTCCAGCATAGCCTTTCTGACTCCAAACTCCAATTTATTTTACCCTACACCACTTTTTTTTAGTTTCAGAAGAGAATTTTGATGGTTTCCTTTTCTCCATCACTCTTTTAAAAATCAGTTCTTGCAATTGTTTTACATTTTATGACAAACTACATCATTTCCACTTTCCTCTTTTACTTCTTTCCTTCCCTTCCCTCCATTCATAATGCAACAAAAGATAGTTTTTTTATGAGGTCCTGGAGATGCTATATTTTATTTTAAAATACCAGATATCAGCAGTCAGTCATGGAAACTTTGCTAGAAAATGTAACTTCAGGTCTAGTTTATTTTTTTTAATGCTGTATTTGCTGATGTCTACTCAGAGCAATAGAAATAAAAATGGCTGCAGTGGATAGATTTGCTGCCAGTTTTTATGCCCCCTTTTCCCATAAACATTTATAGTGACAAAGTTTACTTTTAAAAACATATGCTGAACAGTGACAAGTTTTTCAGATTTGAAGTTGTCTAGGGAAAAAAAGCCTGTAGCCGTAGCTCTGTGGCATTCGATACCGTCAGATCTCAGAAGCCAAGCAGGATTCAGCCTGGTTAGTACTTGAATAGGCCACCACCTGGGAACACCAGGTGCTGTAGGCTTGGGAGGACCCAGCAACCCACTCCCAAAAATCAGTCCACCATTGAAAACTCTATGAACAGCAGAGAAGCACTGACAATAGTGTTTCGCCTATTGTACGCAGGGTCGCTATGAGTCGGATACCGACTCCATGGCACCTAACAACAACAACAGGGGGAAAAAAAGCATGTTTCATGTTAAACGTCTATAAGAGCAATAACTCAGAGTCATCTAGAAAACCCATTCTCCAAACAGGCCATGTTCATCTCAAACCAACAAACACCAGATGCCTTAGCTTGGCAGCCAAAAACCTTTACCACATCTGCTCTCAGGTGATTCTTCATCCCTTTTCCCCTAGATTCAATATTCTGTACTCTATTCTATGTTGTTGTTGTTGTTGTTAGGTGCCGTCGAGTCGGTATCCGACTCATAGCGACCCTCATAGGGTTTTCAATGGCAGACTGTTTTGGGATTGCCTTGGGAGTGGATTGCCAGGCCCTTCTCCCAACTCTATTCTATAGCAAAATGGGATTGTTTATTTTTCCCAATAGCCAAACTTTCTCCTTTTTGCTCATTATTGTTGTTGTTCTTGTTTAACCCTAAAGAAGCCTTCTCTTCCTCTGCTTAAGCAAAGCATGCCATCATTCTCAGCTCAAATGCTACCTCCTCCAGAAAGCTTTCCTGAGTTGGATTTGCTTTCACGCCTCTACACCTCATCAGTCTTTGTTGCTTCTTTAGGACACATAGAGTGCATCTTTTGCTTTAATTGTTTCTGCCTGAATTCCTATTCATAAAAACAAATGTATCAAACTACTTTGAGGGCTAGGGATGTTGTCACTCAGTGGTAGAGTGCTTGCTTAGCATGCTCGAGGCCCTGGGAACACACACACACACACACACACACACACACATTGAAAGAAAGCAATTAGCAGTAGTTCCTGCTAATGGTATAAGGGGACAGTCAAGTGGCCTACAAATGGTTTGGGTTTTTGTTTTTAATTTGTTCACCATTGTATTTAGAGAAAAACAACTCAATTTCACTGCCTATGCACTGTCATGCACTTCCCCCCCCACCCCAACACCCTCCCCATTACCTTCTAATGGGCACGTTACATGTTTACATTCCCTGCTTGACCCCTGATGACCCCTATTATTAAGTTCACAGGATGCATGTTGTTGTTAGGTGCCATTGAATCATGTCCTGACTCATAGCTACCCTTTTAGGGTTTTCAATGGCTGATTGTTTCAGGATTGCCTTGGGAGTGGATTGCCATGCCCTTCTCCCATAGCAGTGATTAAATCAATCAATTAAATCAATTAAATCACTTGACACTCCAGGTCCAAGTTATGGCTCTGCTGCTGCTAACTATCTAGCTATCTCAGGTTAGGTATAAGTTCTAACAGTATCTTTGAATGGCTTTATGTATTTAAATTGGCCTTCAACATCTTTATATTCATATCTTTATATCTCCTTCCTTCCTTCCTTCCTTCCTTCCTTCCTTCCTTCCTCCCTTCCTCCCTTCCTCCCTCCCTTCCTTCCCTTCCTTCCTTCTTTTTTCTTTCTTTCTTTCTTTCTTTTTCTTTCTGTACTTGGGGTTGAATCCAGGGCATTGCATATACTTTGCAAGTCCTCTGCCACTGGCTGCACCCTCTGCCCATTTTTTCTTTTTTTCCTTTGAGACAGAGTGTTGGTAAGTTATGCAGGCTGCCTCTGGCCTCAAACTTAGGATCCTCTTGCCTCTCCCTCCTAAACTATTGGGATTACAGGGGTGCGCCATCACACCTGGCTACAGGTATATTTTTAAATGGCTGCACATAAACTGGTATATTTTTACACATGGGCTCAAATACAGACACACACATAGCCTGGATTAAAGATTCTTGGAATGAATTGAAGAAAATCATATTTATCATTGAATTGAAAGGTCTGTCTGCAAAATTGCCTTCACTTTATCTTTAGGCCTTAGAAACAAAAGTGCCCCTTTGCTGCTGTGAATCAAGAGGCTGAACTAGGTTGGAGCAGGATTGGTACATATATGGAGTCATTCCAACACTCCAGTATCCTGTGCCCATGGCAGACATTATTAGTAGTCGCATTACCCAGTCAGAGCCTCTTGGCTCTCCTTACTCCTGTCTTGTGGTTCCAAACTGCCTTGTCGTCCCCAGAATTCTAGTTACGGCTTGATCTCCAACTGACCAGTGTTGGGAAGTGAGGCCTAGTGGATGGTGTTTGGTCATAAAGTGGAGCCCCCATGGGTGGATTAATGCCTTTCTTGGGTGAGGGAGTTCTCACTCTAGAGAACCAGATTCACTACTTAGGGTTGTTAGAAGGTGAGGCTGCCCTTTGTTTTTGTCTTCAGCACCTGCTTACCCTTCCATCTGTCCCTTGCCAGATATGCCCACTACTGGACTTCCCAGGCTCTAGAACTGTGAGCTAACTAACCCTATTCTTTCCTTTTCTTTTTTGTTTTGTTTTGTTTGAGATAGAGTCTTGCTGTGTAGTCTAGGCTGTTCTGGAATTTGCTATGTAGCCCAGGGTGGTATGGAATTCTCTTCGATCCTCCTGCCTCTGCCTCCTAAGCACTGGGATTATAGAAGTGCCCTCTGGTGCCCAACTAAACCTCTGTTCTTTAGAAATTACCGTACTCAGTCTCAGGTATTCTGTTATGGCAACAGAAAATGAACAAAGACGCACTGCAGACACACTGCATAACGGGTTTCCACTTCCAACAGATTGGAGTTAACAAAAGAGGTGTCAGGGGGAAACATGTTGGCAGCTTGCAGACAGAGGAACATTGGGAGCACTGCTTTAGGAAGAAATGGAAGACTTGAATTTATTAAACACCCGTAAAAAGTGAAGTCAAATATACGTGGTAAATTAGCAAATGTTATGTTGCTGCTGCCCGCAGCCATAGCACTGTGGCATCCCATCCCATCAGATCTAGGAAGCTAAGCAGGGTTGGGCCTGGTTAGTACTTGGATGGGAGACCACCTGGGAACACCAGGTGCTGTAGGCTTGGGAGAAGGACCTGGCAACCCCCTCCCAAAAATCAATCTGCCATTGAAAACCCTATGAATAGCAGAGAAGCACTGAAAATAGCATTTCGCCTGTTGTACATAGGGTCGCTATGGGTCAGATGCCGACTTGATGGCATCTAACAACAATGACAACAACGGTGTTGCTGGTATTTGTTTGTTGGTTGCTCTGCATTGAACCTAACAGATTGATCATTGCACAATGCCTACAAGATGAGTGTTACCTCCATTTTATATATATGGAAATAGAGAATGGATGTTAAGTGACTGCCCAAATCTCACAGCCAACAGAAAGTGGTGCCTTGGAAATTCCCTGCTAGATCTGTCCGACCTTAGACCTGAGCTCTTTACATGAAGTCATGCTGGCTCCCAGATCATGAGTTAGGTATGTGAGTTTGTTATTACAACAATTTCTACTATTATTAACATTCTATTTAAATATAAGTTGTCATGTTCCCCTTGCTGTCCTTCAGGTGTCCCCTGCTTGCACAGTCCTTCTATACTTAGGCCCCTGCTTTTTGGGAACATGATTTTATGCTTGCAGAGAAAATAGTGGACAGGAAATGGCAAAGAATAAAGGGGAAAGGGCCAGGGTCAGGTCAAGAGCTTCCCACATCTTCCATTCCCAGCCTGGCATGAGCCAGACGGAACACTTAAGGAGGTCCAGGAAGCCAAGGGACAGAATCAAGAGATGATTGGCAATCCAGTGGAATGCTGAAAAAATAGAGAACATATTTGCAGCTAGGAACGCATTTACAGCTAACATTGATTATCTTAAATTGTCCGCATGGTCAAATAATATCCATGAATTCTGATTTTGCTTCTAATGTCTTACAACTTAAAGCACTTTCCATACATACATTGAATTCTGTATGAAGCTTTGATAGAGACGCAGGTGTCTGTTATCAAACTGGATCACCTGTGAGGCTTGCAGGGCTCCTCTGGGGTTGCTGAATTCTAAGAGTCAGTGGATTTTCTAGATGAGGAGTTGGTATTCATCATACGTGTTAGTGGGTTTGCTGCTACTGGACATGGGTAATAGTTATGGCGCTGAATTTGTTATTTTACAAAAAGCCAACTGCATGTGGCTGTTTAGGGACCATCAGAGGCAACAACAGGAAGAAAGTTCCAGATTCCTTCTCAATCAGAGGATGCTCAGATCTGACCTCCAGAAAAGATGGAAATCTCAACCCTAGGCTGCCGTATTCTTTCTTATAAGAGAGAAAATTTTGTGTCTTTCTCTCCCCCATCCTTTTTTCTTTTTGATTCCACAGTATTTAAAAACTAGAGGAAGTTTTCTATGTTAAAAAAATTAAGACAAATCATAAAATATTTGAGAAGTTATTTGCTTGTTGTTTGTGTCCTTCACTAGACTGAGAGCCCCAAGAGGGCATAGATGGCGTCTGGTTTGTTCACCATGAGGTCCAGTTACTTCTCCTTATACTGGATGTGAGTCTGTGGTGGACTTCTCTATATAAGTGACCTTTGTCTTGAGTCAGTGGCTCATGCAGGTCAAGGATGAGTTTCTATAGGTATGGGCATCAGTTCCTATACATTCATTGCCCTCTTCACGAGAAGAACTGGATTTCATCTATCAAGGTGGACATCCTATTGGGTAAATTCCAGGGCCTCATTCATTGTCCTGGAAGATTCATATCTCTATGTCCTGAACTCAGGCCAAACCATAGGCATATCCCAGAACAAGACAGGAAGTATTTTTGAAATTTTATTCCTTGGTCTTAACCCTCCTTCTTCCACTTAATGGCTATGCAACATTTGGCAAGCTGTCTAATTGCTCAAATTTGACCTCTTAAAACTGTTGTTAGAGACACTTAAATGTATCTAAATGTTTAAATTTTAAGTGCTTAACTATATGACCCCCATGTGTTTGTAAGCTTGTCATGCTGTGGGGGCTTGCATGTTGCTGTGATGCTGAAAGCTATGTCATGGTTATTTCAGATACCAGCAGGAACCCCCATGGTGGACAGGTTTCAGCTGAGCTTCCAGACTAAGACAGACTAGGGAGGAAGACCCAGGAGTCCACTGCTGAAACAATTAGTCATTGAAAATCCTATGAATAGCAAAAATACACTGTTAAATATAGTGCTGGAAAATAAGCCCCCCAGGCTGGAAGGCATTCAAGAAATGAGGGGGAAGATTTTTCTCCTCAAAGTAGAAGTGATCTTTATGACGTCAATGGTGTAAAACCCTTAGGATCTTCTTTTGCTGAAGTGGCACAACTCAAAATGAGAAGAAACATAGTGGCTGCAACATGGGGCGCAAACATAAAAAGATCGTGTTCATGGCACAGTGTATGCCAGTGTTTTGCACTGTTGTACTTGTTGCACTGTTGTACTTGAGGGCACCTAACAACAACAATAACACAGAAGTAACTAAAGCCACAAAGCCTCTAAGGTCATGCCCCACGCCAAAGGGTAGTGTTTTGTTCTGTTGTACACAGGGTTGCTATGTGTTGGATCCTACTTGATGGCACCCAACAGCAATAAGTATATATAGTTTTATCCTGATTCATGTTACCTTGTTGTTGTTGTTGTTAGGTGCCGTCGAGTCGGTATCCAACTCATAGTGACCCTCATAGAGTTTTCAATGGCTGACTGTTTCGGGATTGCCTTGGGAGTGGATTGCCAGGTCCTTCTCCCACATGTTACCTAGTAAACATCTAATGATACATAGAAACCCCATAAATATTCATAGGATAAATGAATAAGTGAAATAGTTAACTCCTCAGATTTTTATTTTTTCCCCTCTAAATAAAGAGATTTAGTTGTATGGTAACATTCCAGTTTGAATATCCTGTGGATTTAGTTATGATGATGTTAGTAGTTATGCTAATTATTGATTATGCTATTACTTATTTTCCAATATTATGAGGATGCTAAAAATTTAAATCCTATACTGAAACAAGCCCAACACATTGAACAAAAATTGGATAAAAGAAAAAAAATGTTTCAAAAATCATCCCACGTCCAATGATAAGTTGATATTGGCTATAAAGTATGTCCGTGTCCAGCATAGGCTTATTGTTTGCAGCTTCTAATCTCCACAGTAGTCACTAATCATTTAATTTAACTAGCTCTTTGGCAATAGACATGAACTATTTTGACGTGGCTTGCATACGATGCCCTAGGGCATGACATATGAAAACATTAACCAAATACAAGCCAGGTCCACTGCTGAAATCAATAAAAATCATTTAGTTAAAGTGATGCATATTTATTAGATATTATTAACCTTTTAATTAATTCACTTAACTAAATAACTTTTAAGCCAAAGAACAATTGATAAAGACTCTACAGAATTTGTAATGAATTTCTACATATGAATTTTTTAGAGAAAGATAAACCCTTGGGCGCGGTGGAGCACGCCTGTAATCCCAGCGGCTTGGGAAGTGGAGGTGAGGGGCATAACTTAGTGAGACCCTGTCTCAAAAACTGAAAAAATGGGCTAGGGGTGCAGTTCAGTGGTCCAGCACTTGCAGAGCATGCAAGCGTGAGGCCCTGGGTTCAACCCCCAGTACCACACACACACACACAAAGATAACCCAACAGAAAAATGGGCTGATAATGAGAATAGACAATTTACAGTAGAAATGTAAATAATCATTTAATATATGAAACTTAAAAAACCTGGGAAACTACGGAAAGGTAGATTAAGTAAGAAAATAATATTTCATGATTATTAGGTTTGTGGCACTTCAGAGTTTGATAACATCAGGGCTGATGGAAATGCACACATGTAACCCTGTGGGAATGAGTATAAACTGGTCAAGTCATTCTGCAGAGGAATGTGGTGATGGGCAATAAAGTGGTAGATGTGTATCTGTCCCCTGCCCCAAAGTTCACATGCTGAAACAATACCCACCCCCCCAGTGGTTAGTATTAGGGGCTTTTGAGAGGTAATTGGGTAATGAGCATGGAGCTCCCATGATGAGATTAATGTCCTTTTAAGAGCAAACACAAGAGAGCTTGCTTCCTCTCTTTTTCTCCTCTCTACTATGTAAGGATACAAGGCAGCTGTGTGCCAACCAGGAAGCAGATATTGAGTGGATACTAGACGTGTTGGCATCCTGATCTTGGACTTCCCAGCGTCCAGAACTATGAGAAATAAATGTTTGTTGTTTAAGCTAACCAGTCTATGGCTATTTGTAATAACAGCCCAAAGACATCCACCAATTGGCATGTACACAAGAAAACAGTTATAAAGATGTTATTGCTATGACAAAAAAGGGGAGAAAACATATGTGCCTATGTACAAAATATCTAAAACTGCATATAAAATTAAGTATCTTAAGCTACATGGGTGTCTTAGTCCATTTTCTGTTGCCATAACAGAAGGCCTAGGATTGAGTAAATCATAAAGAATAGAGGTTTATTTAGCTCTTCGCTCTGGAGACTGGGAAGGTCAAGGTCAGGCGGCTGCATGAGGTGAGGGTCTCAGGTACTTGAACTCCTGGCAGAAAACAGAAGGGTAAGAAGGCACTTGTGGAAGACAGCAATGGGGGCCAAATTTCTGTGATAGCCAACCCACTCCTGCCAGAAAGGTATGATCCATAGAGGAGGGTGGAGTCCTCACGATCCAAACGCCTCCCACTAGGCCCCACCTCCCAACAACTGACGCAATGAAGATCAAATTTCAGCATGGACTTCAGAAGGAACAAACCATATGTGACCCACAACAATGGGTAGCTGGCATATGCTATATAACTTATGGGAAATATTTTACAACCTAAAGAAACCACAGGAAACAAGGATGCTATAACTGAAAGTCCAGTATCCAGTTCCAATCTTTTATAGATTAGCGATGAGCTCTCTCTTCTTTTACCCACAGGGGATTAATTTCTACTTGGCATTTGGGTGCCTGCTTAAGCATTCAGGCTGTCCTATGTTGCTGTTGTTGTTGGGTACCGTCAAGTTATGTCCAACTCATAGCAACCCTTATAGGGTTCTCCATGGCTGATTGTTTCGGGATTGCCTTGGGAGTGGATTGCCTTGGCCTCCCGTTTTTGCCGTGCTGGGAATCAAACTCAGGACCTCAGAGACTGCAGCGTGACACTCTACCAACTGAGCTAAATCCGAGCCCAGGCTGTCCTACAGGGCCCTGATATTGAGTTAGGGATTGTCTCTGTCAGTGTTCATAGCACCCTCTGTCCTCCTTCTCTCTGCACTTACCACTCTGTCATGCTGTTTCCTGTTTGCATGCTGTGTGGGCTCACTGGACCATGATACGTTCCTCCAGGGCCAGGTGGCATGTTTACTGTAACATCCCCAGGGACTGGGTGTGTGGTGATGCACAACAGATATTTAGCAAGTGACTGAGTGGATAATTGAAGTAGGTACCTCAGTGTTAAGTTCAGTAATGTGCACAGGGTGGGCCAGGGCTGGGTATGTGAGATCTGCACTTGATGAATTGATCTGTAAAGCAGCATTTGTTCAGCCACAAGGGCCATGCGCCCCTTTCTAGGATTCCACCAGCCTTTGGGCTGGGATTTAGCTCAGTTGGTAGAGCACTGCGCTGCAGTCTCTGAGGTCCTGAGTTCAATTCTCAGCACCGCAAAAAATGGGAGAAAGACCTGGCAATCCACTCCCAAGGCAATCCCGAAACAGTCTGCCATTGAAAACCCTCTGAGGGTCGCTATGAGTCGGATACTGACTCGATGGCACCTAACAACAACAACAACAACAATTGGTCTGTGTACCCCAGTCTCACAGCTGGAGAGGAGGAACAGTGTGATGTGTGTCATGTAAGGTGATTCTAAATTTTGTCAGAGAGCCACTGACACATCCAGCTAGGGAATCATGTTTCCATTAGGTTTTGGCAAAGGCCAAACCTCTTGTAGCTGAATTTCTAGGACACAGGGGAGGGGGGTGTCAGGCTCCTTTAGCCCTACCCAGGCCAGCTTTCACAGGGAGGACCACTGCTCCCACTGACTGCACATCCAACAATCCAGCCCCTGCTTTGTCCTGGGTTATATCGGTCTAGCTTGCAGCTCCCAGCATGGCCTTAGTGGGCATCTTGTGACAGGCTTCATTTCCTTCTTACTAGGTTCTCCTGGCTGCCTCACTAAGAAGGGTCGGGCTGCCTCAGATCCAGAGAGAACTTGCTTGCTTTCCCTTTCCCTCCCTCTCTCCCTCCCTCCCTTCCTTCCTTTCTTTCTCTCTTTCTTTCTTTCCTTTCTTCTTCATTCATTTGTTATTAGAACTTGCTGCCATTTCTGGCCCATTTCCATCTAATCTAGCTAGCATCAGTGGAACCCACCAGCCCCATCAGAGAAACTGAACCAAGCCTGTTTCATTTGGAAGCCACCAGAGCCTCATAGCTGTCTTTTTTTTTTTTTTTTTTTTGGTGGTACTGGGGGTTGAACCCAGGGCCTCACGCCTGCATGCTTTGCAAGTGCTGGACCACTGAGCTGCACCCCCAGCCCATTTTTTCAGTTTTTGAGACAGGGTCTCACTAAGTTACGCAGACTGCCTCTGGTCTCGAATTTGCAATCCTCCTGCCTCCACCTCCCGAGCTGCTGGGATTACAGATGTGTGCCACTGTGCCCGGCAGCCCTCGTAGCTGTCTTGAGAACCTCTCTTGACCATACCAGAGCCGTGAAATCTTAGATCACAAAGCCTTGTGTTTATAGCAGTTGGAATCAGCTTGGAGGGCTTCTGACTGGTGGCCCAAGAGAATACTGCACCAGGGCAAAGAGAGCCTCTCTGCTCTACCCAGGCCATGTCCTAACCCCAAGTCCTCACTTCATGGAACAGATTAAATAATACCTTGCAGCAGATGATAATTGGGGACTATGAAGTAAAGTGGTCAAGTAGGCAGAGTGCCTGGGCCTGGATCCTGGGATTGCCTTTTCCCAAGTGGGGGCTCAGTTTCCCTATTCCAAATAGGCCATCATACTCCCGACTTCCATGCATTGTAAATGCTTACAGCAATGCCAGGAGCATGATAGATACTGTCAGAAGGTTTGTTGATTTTAGCAGTGTCCACAGATAGCAAGCACTCAATACATGTTCTATATTATTATCCTTTCCTTACCCCCAAGGGTTGCAGGGACTAATGAGATAATATGAAAACATCTGCCTCTCAGTAAGTGCTCAGTGGATGTTGCTTTCTTCCCTCCTGACCCTTGCTCTTGGAGGCAGGTGACTCTGCCACAGAGAAGGCTCCATGCTTGTGTTCCTCTCTTCTGAAGTAAAGGCTGACTGTAGGTTCTAGGAAAGTTCCACAAATGTAGGCAGCCTTGTGACAATATGACCTTCACACTGGCCAGCAGATACATTTAGTCCACCTTGACCTGAGCTAAGGCTGCCAGACCCAAACCAATCATGGGCATTTTGTTTAGCATACATTTCATAATGTTCCTGAGGGAAGCTTGGAAGAGACTTTGGAGATTATAAGTTTAACCGCCGTCATATACAAGGTGGAAATGGGTTTGGATGTGAACTGCCTCAGGTCACACAGCTGGTGACCAGCAGGTAGAAGCTAGCAGTACACGGCTGGCCACTTGGCCTATGTTCCTGCTGGGCTGACTCACAGAGAGCAAGGCTCTAAGCGTCCACATACAGATCAATCAGACCACTTTAGAGGACTCCTGAGACTCATCTCTGGCCTAGAAAGTGTGAGTTGTTTGTTTGTTTGTTTGTTTTCTTTTTGTGGAGGGGCTGAACCCAAGGCATCACGCATACTTTGCAAGTGCTCTACCTCTGGGCTGTACCCTCCAGCCCATTTATTATTTTTTATTTTTTATCTTGAGACAGAGTCTTACTGAGTTACCCAGGCTTCCTCTGGCCTCCAATCTGTGATCCTCCTGCCTCTACCTCCCAAGTCGCTGGGATTACGGGTGTGAGCCACCATGCCCGGCCTGACCATCATCTAACAGTTGAATTTATCTTCACTCTGCCCAGAGCATAAACTCTATCATGTTTGAAAAATTCCAGGTCAGAAGAGCTATGATCCAGATCTCCCAACTCAAAGGCATTTGAGAAATTGGATGAGATTCAAACACAAATGGTAAAGAGAAGCCATTTCCATCTTAAATCGTATCAGTTTGTATATCTGTCAAAGCCAGTGGGAATTGTTTTCAATGATGCACCTCTTCTAGCTGTGTGTATGGGTTAGGGTGTAGATGATGGTTTCTTTTACAATTTAGCATTCTTTCTCTAAGCATTGAACCCAGAGAGACTTGTAATGTAAAAGGTTTTTAGACTGGCATTTGCTGAGGATCATGCTACTTGGGTCTTCATTTCTGGAAAGTGTGCTTACTCAGTACACCAGAAAATTGCACTGAGCATCAACAGGCTCTTGGTGAAACGCAAGTATACATGGCTTGGTGGGTATTTTGTTGGAATCTCAAGCTACAGCCAGGAAGCAAAAGTACAAATTGTTTCATGCATCTGTATAGAGGAGTATGGCTCTGTTTCAGGCACAATTAACAGGGAAAGGTCATTAGGCTTTCTAGGTGTTTGCCATGTTGTTGTTAGGCGATGTCGGGTTGTGTCTGACTCATAGCAACCCTTATAGGGTTTTCAGTGGCTGATTGTTTTCAGGATTGCCTCAGGAGTGGATTGCCACTTCCTTCTCCCATTTCTGCAGTGCTGGGAATCGAACCTGGGACCTCAGACACTGCAGATTGGTGCTCTACCAACTGAGCTAAGTCCCAGCCACTTGCCATGTAGTTCCCACCTAATATACTGAAGCACACACATTTTGTCCCCGAAAAGAGTGAGAGCATTCACAAAGAACTTCAATTGTGTTTAAAAACCTGGCAATTTTAAGGGAGTTTGATTTAGGTAAATGATAATTTTAGAAGGAAAAATTTGTTGTTACTAAAGGTAAATGCAACCATTTTATTAAAAATAGGGAATTATGATTTACTATTGAAACAGGGAAAAGAGGAAATTTGGATCAGATTTTTATTCACTACTAGATTTGATTGTTGGGAAACAGGAATTGGTACTTTTCAGTTTTATTTTTTAGGGAGGAACAACTTTCAGTTTATGAAAGAAGTTATTGCTGGTGAAATTAGTGCTATGTAAATGGATGTTTTGAATGTTTACATTATAAATTTCAATAAAATGTCTGAGTTTAAAAGCTGATAGCCTATGTTCTGTTATAACAGGGTGTGGATGTCAAAATCTTTTGACCCTAAATTTTTACTGTTTTCTTTTATGAGCTCATTACTGTTGAGTTTTTCCATGAATTGGAAACATGTGTACAGTGCTTTGGAAGAAGATTATTTGCTTAAACTTTATAGACTGAGCTAAAAATAGATAAACCCTGTTTCTCTTTTTGGAATGTCTTACAAGCTAAAAAGTAAAGACAAGTAGTATATATGTTAAACAAAATATCAAGAAAGAACCAGATATTTAAATAGCAAAATATAATAATACATCTGTTTTTGGGAAATGTCACACCATTTGAATGAATTGGCTATTATTTTAACTGAAAAGATAAATTTGCTTCATAGAGTAAATTTCAGTTTTAGACAGACTTCTGCGTGTATAGAGAAAAGTATTACCCCAAAACTGGTATGAACTTGATTCTCAAGGGATTTGTTACTGTTTTGTCCTCTCTGGAGTTACAAGTTCAGTCATTTCCCTTCATTTTGTAGGATCTTCTTAGTATTTCTAGTTGGGCTGCAGCCACCTTTTAATTTTGCAAGGGTTTTATGTAAATTTAGAGAAGAAGGCTAGAACCACTAAAAATGTTCCTATTAAATCTGCTTGCTGTTTTTCTGGTTTAAAAGAGGCCACAAATTAATGCAGAAAATCAAAATATAAAACTAGAGACTTTAATTTAAATGTTAACATGGATAGATCAAAGTATAGGCTGAGCATCCCTAATCCAAAAATCTGAAATCTGAAATGCTTCACAATCCAAAACCCTTTCAGTACTGACACAATGCCACAAGCGGAACATCCCACATCTGACCGGTGTTCTGGGCAGAAGACAAAGTGCAGGTATAAAGTTACCTTCAGGCTATGTGTATAAGGTGTGTACAAAACATAAGTGAATTTTGTGTTTAGACTTGGGTCCTGTCCCTAAGATATCTCATTGTATATTTGCAAAGATGTCAAAATCTGAAAAAAAAAAAAAAAAAAAAAATCCCAAATCCAAAACACTTCTGGTTCCCAAGCAGTTCTGATAAGGGATACTCAACCTGTAGAAGGTTCTGTAGATAATCATGTAAACTTATGGCCTACCTTCAGGTAAGTCCTCACCAAATTTGTCCTTCCGCTTCTCCCATACACACTTTTTTCTTCATTCATGCATTGATTGAACACGTTTGCTCAGAAGCTGGTTTTCAAATACTCAGTCTTGCCACCTGAAGCCTCCATTTTGGCTCCGGCATGATGCAAAATGTGAGCGTGGGCAATGTGGGTGTTTTCTTGAGAGAAAAGGGTAGATGTAGACTGGTGGGAGGGGGTGGTGAGGTGGGACAGGGGCAGGCGCAGGGGATGCAGGAGTTGAGGAGTCATGCTGTATTGTGAGCAGGCTCGGTGGGCGTGGGAGGAGTTTCTGAACTGCTAACTGTGAGGCCCTGGGCTGGGATTTAGCTCAGTTGATAGAGCGCTGTGCTGCAGTCTCTGAGGTCCCAAGTTCAATTCCCAGCACCGCAAAAATGGGAGAAGGGCCTGGCAATCCACTCCCAAGGCAATCCCAATACAGTCGCCATTGAAAACCTTATGAGGGTCGCTGAGTCGGATACCAACTCCACGGCACCTAACAACAACAACAACAACAACAACTGTGAGGCGCTAGTGATGCTTGTGCACTCTGTGTCTCTGCCCAGCTAGAATGATAGGAATTTACCCAGGACGATTCAGGGCTTGGCTCTGAAAGTTAGAATAACAAATGGAACACAGTCTTGTTGCTGGACATAGAAACTCGTAAAAAGGGACAGGAAAGCATCAGGAGACGTCCTGGCAGCCGGCGTTGGAGTTGGTTTTGGCTAACACACAATCACCTCTGTGATCTTAACTGTTCTGTCATATTCTGTGCATCTGTAAACCCAGCTCTGAACTTGAGGCTCCCAGACGATTGTTTCTGTTTTACTTCTCCCTTCAAAACTTACCGTACCCATCATTACTCAGTAGCAATCACTGCCACTACCACCACCACAGTGAACATGGGCTGAGCACCTGCTACACACCAGGATTCGGGTGCTTCTCATTAAACCCTAAAACCAGCCCCATCAGTGTGGGGTCCACTATGATAAAAGACCCAGAAAGTTAACTTACCTAGAGCTGCTCTGCTTTTTGAAGAAGGATTTTTGAAATTGTGATATGGTTCACCTGGCACAAAATTTGGGTTTTAAAATGTTCACAAAGTTGTACAATCATCATTACTATCTAAATCCAAAACATTTTCACCATTGAGAAAGGACCCGCTACCAATTAGTAGTTTTTCTCCATTTTCACTTCCCTCTAGCCCCAGGCAACTACTCATTTACTTTGTCTTTTTTTTTTTTTTTTTGTGGTACTGGAGGTTGAACCCAGGGCCTTGCGCTTGCATGCTTTGCAAGTGCTGGACCACTGAGCTTCATCCTTAACCCATTTTTTTACTTTTTTGAGACAGGGTCTTGCTAAATTAGGCAGACTCCCTCTGGTCTCGAACTTGTGATCCTCCCGCCTCCACCTCCTGAGCAACTGGGATCACAGGCGTCCGCCACTGCACCTGGTTCTCATCTACTTTGTCTTCATAAATTTGCCTATTCTGAATATTTCACATAAATGATATCACACATAGTCTTTTGTGGCTAGCTTATTTCAATTAGCATAATGTTTTCAAGGTCCATCTTTGTTGTAGTATGTATGTGTCAGTACATTATTTCCTTTTATTGTTAAATAATATTTCATTGTCTGCATCTACCACATATTATTTATCTGTTCATCAGTTGGAGGACATTGAGTTGTTTCCATTTTTGGGCTAGTGTTGATCATGCCATGCAAACATTTCAATACGTATAGAGGGATTTTCAGTCTTGAGTTCTCTTGATGCGATATTATAACCCTTAGAAAATGTATTTCCTTTTCTAGACACAAACTTCTATACTTGGAAAGGTTGACTGCACACAACCAAACTACCAGTTACTAAAATATTCTCTCTCTCCACCAGGTAAGCTGATTACTGTACTATCTCCTACTACATAAGGCCTTCCAGAGGTGAACAGGAATGCTCCAAGCCTATGACCTGTCCAGTCCTTCTTCTTGGAGAACCCAGTCCCACACTAGGTGTTCACACCATCTGTGAGAGGCTTGATGTCTTTCAGCCGGGAAACCTATTCTTCCTCTGCAGCCTCAAGTGACTTTTCTTCCTGTGGGAAATTTTTGAAGCTTCACCTGGCCCTGTTGTGTGACTTCTTTTCTTCCTTCCTTCCTTTCTTTCTCTCCTTCCTTCTCTTCTTCCTTCCTTTCTCACTCTCTCTTTCGTTTCCCTCCCCCCTTTTTCTTTTCTTTTCCCTCCCTCCATCCCTTCCTTCCTTTTTTCTTTTCTCTTTCTTTCTTTCTTTCTTTCTTTCTTTCTTTCTTTCTTTCTTTTTCTTTCCTTTTCTCCTTCCTTCCTTCCTTTCTCCCTCCCTCCCTCCCTCCCTCCCTCCCTCCCTCTCTTTCTTTCTTTCTTTCTTTCTTTCTTTCTTTCTTTCTTTCTTTTTCTTCTTTGTTCCCTCTGTTTCTGCTGGGGCTTTCTGAACCCAGGGACTTGCACATGCTAGGTAAACACTCCACCACTGAACTTTACCCCTAGCCCTTATTTTTTGAGGGGACAGGGTCTGGCAGTGTAGCTCAGCAGGGCTTGAATTTGCTGTGCAGGCCAGGCTGGCTAGAAACTCCTGCCTCCTGCCTCCACCTCCTGAGTGCTGGGATTACAGGTGTGTGCTGCCTAACCAGGTTTAGCATTGCATTTTTCACTTTTTCCTGCCCAAGCTTCCCAGTTACCCTTTATGCCCCTTGAGGGCAGGATTAGCTCTGACTCACTTTCCCTATTCCCTGCAAGGACTTGATTGTTTTATACAGTAGGCACTAATGAATATTTACATTTGTGAAGTGAACAAAGTCCTGACCAGTTGCCAAGTGGTTCTGAAACTCCGTGGAGCTTCCTCCTAGCCTTAGTATTACAATGGGTCTATTTTTAACCAGGTCTTGTGGTGGGGAGGAGCAGGCTGGCTGAGTGAGGTCATGCTTTTCCGTGCTTCCCCGCCCTCCTGCCCTCCTTCCCTGGATTGGAGTGGAGGAGGGTAGCCTGTCTGTCATGTCCTCCAGAAATCTCAGGACCTTCTCTGTCCTGCCTTCTTGTTCCTCTTCAAAGGAGGAACTTGGCAAAAGAGGCAGGGATGTCTGGGTTTATTGCTGGGGGTTGGGGGGGGGAGTCTGGCCAGGCTTAGTAGGGAACCACTCTTCCTGTTCCTGGGGTCTCCTTTTTTTGAAGTCCTCTCTTAAATTCTTGGAAAGCTAAGATGATGGGACATAAAAGCATCTTTCAAAATCATTTAGAAAGGCAGCATTTTTTTTTTTTGGTGTGGTACTGGGGGCTGAACCCAGGGCCTTGCACCTGCATGCTTTGCAAGTGCTGGACCACTGAGCTGCACCCCCAGCCCTTTTTTTTTTTTTTTTTTTTTTTTTGGCTTTTTGAGACAGGGTCTCGCTAAGTTACACAGACTGCCTCTGGTCTTGAATTTGCAATCCTCCCGCCTCTGCCTCCGGAGCCACTAGGATTACAGGCATGTGCCACCACGCCAGGCACTAAAGGCAGCGGTTTTGCATTTTCTGTAGGGACACTTCTCTTTAGAGCTTCCCAATCTAATTTAGATAGTTTATTGTTCACCACAGGGCAACCATTTCTTCCTTCTCTTCTTCTTCTTCTTCTTCTTCTTCTTCTTCTTCTTCTTCTTCTTCTTTTAAATAACAGGCCTAGAACTATGAGTGTGGTTCACAATCCTGTCTGATAATCAGAATCACTTGTTAGAACATGTATATATCTCATATATCTAATCCAAGATTTAAGTAAATCCAGTTGTTGTTGTTAGGTGCCTTTGAGTAGACCTAAATAATGACCCCCTTGGGTGACTTCAGTTGTCAGGCACATTTTGCCAGATTGAGTCAAGTGTCTGAATAGAGTGTATGTTCTCCAAGATGAGTTATTTATTCATTACTTATTGTTTCTTACCTGGCTTTCTTCATACATTTGTATGACCTACCTTCCCTTTGAGGTCTCTGAAAACTTGACCTTCGCCCCAAAGCCCCCAAATCATCTTCCAGCCCAGTATGGGTGACTCGGGTAGACCATCAGGGCTGGGAAAGACCAGTGTCTTTAAGCAATGACTGTCCTTTCTGTAGAGATTCCCAATTCTGGCTGCATAAGAATCACATGGGCGCTATTAAAAATTACTAATATCTGGTATCCACACAGTTCTTTCATGGAGGAACACCACAGGTTTTGGGGGAAGTATACATTTTTCAGAGGGGAAGGAGAGTAGTATTTTAAGGAAAATTGTTTTATTTGAATATAACATCAGTTAAATTGCCTTCTCTTTAATGAAATTCCACATTGTAACAGAAAACTTCTTTGTGTAATGTGACTGAGAAGTTACATGTTGCCAGGCAATGAAAATACCATTTTTCATGTTTCTCAAAATGCTTGGCGTTACAGTTCCAAGAGTCACTATCAAGCCCACCCAATGTAAGGGCCCCTATTTTCCCATGAAAGGAAGGACTCTGCCCACTTCTGGGGCAGGCTAGGTTTCCAGGGAGACCTCTGTGAGTCTCTTTTTAGTACATAAACTTCAGGCAAGTTAAAACTACAGTCTATGTGAGCCACTGTCCTAGATGCGCATATGTGGAGGGTTGGATCCACATTTAAACAATGAAGACTTCATTTCAGGTAACTATTTCAGCTGTCTACACACTTTCTCATTGTAACGTTTTACATTCAGTTTCTGGTCAAATTTTATTTACTTATTCATTGTAAGAAATGCAGGATTTGACCGGGCACTGTGGTGCATGCCTGTAATCCCAACAGCTCAGGAGGCAGAGGTCGGAGAATGGCAAATTCAAAACCAGAGGCAGTCTGTGTAATGTAGTGAGACCCTATCTCAAAAAAGTAAAAAATGGGCTGAGGGTGCAGCTCAGTGGTCCAGCACTTGCAAAGCATGCAAGTGCAAGGCCCTGGGTTCAACCCCCAGTACCACCAAAAAAGAAAAAAGCAGTTTTTTTTTTCTGTTTTTGTTTTCACTTTTTTTGGTGGGCGGTAAGTTTTGGGGGGCTGAATCGAGGGCCTTTGCGCATACTTTGCATGTACTCTTCCATTGAGCTGCACCTCAGCCCCTTTTTTACTTTTTTATCTTGAGACAGGGACTGGAACTGGTGATCCTACTGCCTCAGCTTCCCAAATGGCTGTGCCACCATGCCTGGTTTGAGATGTAGGATTTTTTTTCCTTCTTGGGTTAGTGAAGTCTCTCTTTTCTAGACTTCCTACCTTATGTGGCAAGAAAAATTTATCTCAGTTCCAGGTACTTAAAGACTTCTTCAGCCACTTCTGGGGTCTCTTTATCCTTTTCCCAGAGTTTCTTCTAGTTCTAGGCATTTTTGGAGAGGTCATTTTGGGGTCTGCCTTGATGGAGTATGATGGCATTTTCACGGTTCCGCTTGTCCAGTCTGGTCCTTGCTACCCCTCTCCCCCAAACACATTAAGTCTCTCCAGGCTTCTCCCTAGCTAAGGTGGTTCACACTATACCAAGCTCATTTGAGCTTCTGTCTCATGGGGGTGTTGGTTAGTCATTTATTATCATTATTATTTTTTAAGACCACTGACAGTGGATCTCATATACAAGTGCTTCTCAAAGCTTAATGTGCAAACTTGTCACAAGATGTGTATAGAAAAAAACAAGCTGCCTGTTTTCCCTGCGCTCACCCATTCAGTTGACACAGGAGACTTCTGGACCTCAAAAGGTGCAAGGATTTCTCCCCTCCAGCAAGCAAGCAAGCAAGCACACCAGCTATTATTGTTGTTGTTAGGTGCTATAGGGTTGGGTCTGACTCATAGTGACCGTGTGTACAACAGGATGAAACACTCCCCAACACTGTGCCATGCCTGGTACTATGTCAGTGCTTCTCTGTTATTTATAGGGTTTTGAATGGCTGATTGTTTCAGGATTGCTTTTGTAGTGGATTGTCATGCCCTTCTCCCGTTTTTGGGGTGCTGGAAATCAAACCCAGGGTTTCAGAGAGCAGCACTCTAGCAAGCCCGCACACCAGCTGGGTATCCTCTAATCCAATTCAGTTCTGACACTGTCTACCGGGAGATCGCATCAGATCCCACAGATTGGGGGCTCAGTCCGCAAGACTTCCTCCTCCCCTACACTTTAGATGCCAGTGTGCAAGGCCCACCTTGTTTCACTCTTGCTTCTGACCAACCAGCTGTACATCGGGGTTGCTCCAACCCACTCTTTGTTGTTGTTGTTGTTGTTAGGTGCCTTCAAGTCAATAACCGATTCATAGTGACTCTACGTACAACACGGGAAACTATTGTCATTGCTTCTCTGCTGTTCATAGGGTTTTCAATGGTAGATTGATCTTTGGGAGTGGATTGCCAGGTCTGTCTCCCAAGCCTACACAGTACCTGGTGTTCCCAGGTGGTCTCCCATCCAAGTACTAACCAGGCCCGACCCTGCTGAGCTTCTGAGATCTGACAGGATTGGCTGCCACAGGGCTACAGCTGCAGGCTTAACCCACTCTTTAGGTCCCATTAATTATCTTGAAGCCTCATAGAACTCAGGGAAACACATTGCCCAGTTTATTATAAAGGACATCAGAAAGGATACGGATGAAGAGATACACAGGGTATGGTGTGGGAGAAAGATGCTGAGCTCCCATGCTGCCTCCAGGCTTGCTAACCTCCAGGAACCTCCATATATTTAGCTATCTGAACTGAACCCTGTCCTTTGGGGTTTTTATGGAGAGCTCACGCTAACAGACTGAGTGCTGTCTGTGCCAGCATTCTTCTTGGCCTCTCTGTGTAGCGTTCCTTCTTCCCCACATAGTGCAGGCCCCCTCTGGAATGAGGAAGGTCTTACAACCTGCCATTGGACAAAAGTGAATCAGACAATTTTTTTATGGCCAGGTGCAAGACTGAAAGGTAAGGGAAGATTAGAGTTTCTATGCCCCACCTTGGGGAAGATAAATTCTAGTTTCTATGGCCTGCCTAATGGAGGGGATTATGAGCCTGGACCGTGGACAAAAGCCAAAAATCATGGGAAATCATGAAATTTTTCCCAGGAATCATGGGAAAATGAAGGTTCTGATTCAGAAGGTCTGGATTAAGGTCAAGCCTGAAATCCTGCATTTCTAATGAATTGCCAGGCTGGGGTCTAGCTTAGTTGGTAGAGTGCTGCAGTACATTCTCTGAGACCCTAGGTTCAATCCCCAGCACTGCAAAAACAGAAGAAGGACCTGGCAGCCCATTCCCCAAACAATCCTGAAACAACATGCCATTGAAAACCCTATGAACAGCAGAGAAAAGGATCTGACACCAAGGCTCCCAACAACAACAATGAACTGGGGGTAGTTGTCATGGGACTGGCTCATGATCAACACCCTGAGGAGTAAGGACTTAGAGGTCTGCACTACCACCTTACAATGGGGCACTTAGCTTTGGCCTCTTCTATTTGCATGAGAAAGTGATGTGATAATAGGCAGAAGACCTGGGTAAGTGGTTGCAAAGAACTGTCCTTCTCCACCTCTTAGTGATCTTTAGTGAACAACACTGCTGAAAAGAATGAGGGAACTGCACTTCCCTAAGATGCTCCCAAGGCCCCTTTCAATTACTCAAGGCCTTTGTTGGAATGATATCACTGTTGGCTTTCCCCAGGCCTTTATGGTTTGTCTCCTTCCTGTGCACCCCACCAGGATGGGAGGGGTAAGGATCACACCTACACCCACAGCCCTTTTCTTCTGATATTCATGCCCCTGTGTAATCTCCCCACATGTGGACCAGATTTCCTTGCTTCTAAAGAACAAAACACAGAAGTGCTGGGATGTCACCTTTGAAATTAATTTCTAAAAAGACTGACTTCCTTTGTGGACATGTGATCTCTTTTGGAGCACTTGTGGTTTGGAATGCAAACTGAGCAACCCTATAAAGAGCACCAGCAAGAAACAGGCCCAAAGTCCAAAAGCCAGCCTGCTGGCATGCCTGAATCCTGGCCACAATTACCTGAGCTGGTTTGGAAGTGGATCCTTCAGTCCCATCCAGTCCTGGGATGAATGCAGCCCCAGTTAACAGCTTGACTGAAACCCAAATGAGGCCTTGAGCCGCAGACACCCCGCTAAGGTGCTCCTGGATTTCTGACCCACAGAAATTATTGTTCACATCTCAGTTTGGGGATACTATGTTAAGTGGCAACAGATAACTAATGCACCCATCACACTCAGGTGCCAGATATTTAGGGAACAACATTAAAATACCCTACTGGCCCATCATGAAAATAATGCACAACTAATGTGATAAAAGGAAAAAGAAGCCTAATTCTGGGGCTGGGTTGGCCAGCTATCAGAGGAACTCGGAGTAGCTCAACCGGAGCCATACATCACACATGGGCTATTGAGACCTTTGGACTTTTTTTCTCAACGTGGAACTCAGGAATGTCTGGGTTGGAAACGGAGTTTTAACCTTTGTAGCCATAAACTAACCACCAAGCCTCATCTCGCTTGCGGGGAGAAGAGAATTGATGATATCAACCCCTCTGAAGGTTGACGCAACCTCCTGGGTCGCTGGAGCTGAATGAAGGTTCTTTGCCTCAGTCCCGTTTCACATCTCAGTAGCCGAGTTTTAACCACGCCAGGAAAAGCACCTCTGATTACATAAAGGTATTAGGGGCTGGGAAACACTGGCCCATTTGTTACCAGCAATCCAGAGCGTTTAGGAAGAAACACTGTGGGGGTGGGGGTAACCCCTGGAAAGTTGGGCGGGCTTTGTGTTCGCTCCAACTCTGCGGTTTTTAAATCAAACCGCAGAGAGAGAGGAGAGAGAGAGTGAGAGAGAGAGAGAAAGAGGGAGAGGTTGGAATTCTTAGACTTCTGAGCGTTGTACGCACAGCCTGAGGCCTGGAAAGCCGAGACCCCACTCCCCAGGGTTTCCAGCGCAGCCGGGGCATCCCAGGCCCTGCGACCCCTAGCGAGTCCCAACTTCCCGCCGCTCGCGGGCCGGGGTGGGCGGGGCAGGGGCGGGGCCGGCGCCTCCCCGCCTCCCCAGCGCGGGCCGCCCCCTCCCCGCGCTCTCCCCTCCCACTTCCCTTTCTCGGCGGGGCATCCCGGCCGGCGCGACCTCTCGGGCAGTGACTAGCTGGGAGGAGCCCGCCGCCCCGCCGACGCCGCGCGGGGAGGATGCCCGGGCCCCGCTGCGCCCCGAGCCCGCTCCCGGCCGCCCGCGGGCCCACGGGCCGGCGGCGCGAGTGAGCGGGAGCCGGCGGGCGAGGACGCCGCCGCCCGGCCCGCGATGTCACCATTGTTCAGCTGGGTGGCCAAGGTAGGCGGCGTCGGGGCAGCGGCGGGGCCGGAGCCGTTACCGGAGCGGACCGTCCTGGGGAGCCCGCGTCCCGGTGGCCGCGGTTTCGGGGGCCTTCGGTAGCCGTCGGGCCCGGGCTCAGCGTGGCCGGGAGCGCCGGGGGTCGCCTCGGAGCCGGGAGACCGCGGTCGGCGCCGCCAGGTCGCCTACCGAACACTTTTCATTCATTGGCCTTTCCGCGCCCGGGCGGACTGCTAGGGGGCGTCGTGCCTATTTCCCAGGCGGGGAGAGTGAGGCAGGACCCCGAGACCCAGGTGTGGGCGCCCGGCGGGCGGTCTGCGTCTCCTTCGCCCCGGGACCGCCGCTTGGGATCGGCGGGCGGCGGGACCTCCTGCCTCCGCAGCCCTCCCGCCTCAGGTCTGCGCCTGATTGACTGGGATGCGCCGCTGAGGATGCCTGGAGGCCACACAAGGGGGTGGCTGTCTTTCGTTTTGAACCCCTTGTTCTCAAAGGACAGGTTCTGAGGTCTAGGGTTTAAGTGTAAGTTTTTTCTCTCTGTTTCCAGAAAGTTTTATTTTCTAGCACGTTAGCACTTGCAGGACGGAGCGTGACAAACCCAGGCCAATTTCAGTTCTGTTAAAATAGGAGGGTCGGGATAGACGTGTAGGGTTCTTTCCAGCTCCAGAATACAGAGAATTCCTGTGATCCGCACCCAGATCCCACGTGTCGGAGTATTTTGAGTAATGCATCCGGCTCAGCCCTAGAAGACTTGCACGTCAGGATAAGGCATCTTACTCCCACCCCGTGGACTCACGCCTTTTGCTGCTTCTCAGCGGGGCGTTCGACTTGTGTGTATGGCCCGTTGAGTAATAAGCTTTTATGGAGAGAAACCACTAGCCATTCTCTGATCCTTTGCAAATAATAATTAGGTGGTGGTTATATCTGTAGTTACGATGTGAAGCTTTTAGAGTGTTATTTTCTAATTACATTTTTGTGAATACCTGTTTGTGAGCTTATGTGGCTTTGCCTGTAATTTATAAGTGGAGGCACAGAAACTAGGTAATAGGAGTTATGAGATAGGCACTGTGTAATAACATTCCATCCCTGCATCCTCACAGTGTCCTATTCTGAAACACAGCTCGTGGTAAAATGAGAGACTCAGAGTTTTGAGCTGTTATAAAGTAGTTTTGTACTGAAAAAAAAATCAATAATGCTTACATTTCTGGTTTGAGAAAATCAGTTTTATAAATAATGCTAAATTTAAAAAAATACGTATTTTCAAAAGTAATTCAGAGTGTTCTTTGATTATATTTTACTTATTCTACGTTGAGGACTTGGATCACTTTTATTTTGTTATACTTCTCTGGTTGTACAGTACTGTAATACTGTAAGACCAAAGAGAAGAAAAACAAAACAAGACAAATCAAGAATCCTTGAGTTATTTTATTCCAAAACTCAGCAAGGAGTAAGTTTTAAAGACCTCCCAGTTCTTTTTAAGGAACTGCTGCTGCTGGTCCTGTTTTATAGTTTTATTTACTTTTCCAGAACATGTTTAATACGTTGCCATTTGCTGTAGGAGTGAGATGGACTTTTGTTTACTTTGGTACAGTTGTTGTTAGGTGCCTTTGAGTATCCGACTCATAGCGACCCTCATAGGGTTTTCAAAGGCTGACGGTTTCGGGATTGCCTTGGGAGTGGATTGCCAGGCCCTTCTCCCATTTTTGCGGTGCTGGGAATTGAACTCCGGACCTCAGAGACTGCAGCGCGGCACTCTACCCACTGAGCCAAATTCCATCCCAGAAAATACCAGACCAAAGCCTTATTTCAAAAAACATCAAAGTTCTTTATGAAGATAGTCTCTTCCAAGCAGCAGGACTTTTGAAGAATTCCTGTAACTGAACTATGCTGATAGCTTGATTTAGACTCTGAATCATGTTACTCCAAAATTGTTAGCTAAACCACACAATAGCAAAAACCTGTTAAATGTTTTTGGAGTAAATTTATCTATAGCTGTCAGAGATTTTTTTTTTTTTGTCAAAGAATTTTTAAAAATGTATTTATATTTCGTTTCCTTTTGCTGGTGCAGTTATAAAGTATATATGAAATCGATTTTTTACACAATGTTATTTTGTGAATTTAGAATACGAAATTATTTTTCAAAAGCACATTTCATGGGATTATAGGTTATAGGAGTAACACTCTGAGAGGTCTCTCTGGTTTAGAGTGAAGATACAAGTTATTAACACACTTTATATTATAAACTAGGGAACGATCTAAAGGCAGGGACAAAAGGCATAATACACAAAGTATGCATAATCCCTAAGTGCATATTTATTTGATTATAAAATGCCCCTTTAATAATACACAAATGTATGTAAGTATTCACCTCATACAGCACCTGCATGTTCAGTTACTCAGCTGATTTATTTTCCATTTTGACCTTTGCAACTGTAGCTCAACACCTGGTGGGGAAGGAGAGGGGAGTGGGCGTCGGTTGATGCAGATGGACACCTGAGCATGAGTTTGTTTTTCTTATATGAATATTGAATAAGGACAGTGAGCAGTTTTATGATAGGAATAAAAACAAAACAAGAAAGAGTTTTATTTTAAAGAGGTTATCTGTTGAGAAAAAAGAAAACGATGCACAGTTTTCTGTTTTTAATTGGACATGATTTGGAACCTTAGGGCACATACGCACTGCATCACAAGTAAGGCTGGGCTTTAAGTGCAGTTTCTTCAAGAGTCTTTCCCTGGGGGCACTTGATTTTTTACGTAGATTAGAAATGAAAATGGACTTCTCAAGCTTTGTGATTTTCACACTGAACCCACAGATGTCCCTAAAAGCCTGGTAATGTTGAACATGTCTGCTTGTCTCTGTTTCCGTGTACCTGTTGGTGAAAACTAACTGCAGCAAAACTGCCAGGTGACTTTCTGAGTTTGCTTGGATTTGTACCTGCCTGTAAAGATGGTGGCTAAAGATTATTGCTAGTATCACAACACAGTGGATTTTAAATACATATGTCAATTTACCAGATTGTTGTTGTTGTTGTTAGGTGCTGTGGAGTCAGTGTCTGACTCAGAGTGACCCTACGTACAACAGGCAAAACACTATTGTCAGTGCTTCTCTGCTATTCATAGGGTTTTCAATGGCTGTTTTTTGGGAGTGGGTTGCTGGGCCCTTCTCCCAAGCCTACAGCACTTGGTGTTCCCAGGCGGTCCCCTGTCCAACTACTAACCAGGCCCGACCCTGCTTGGCTTCCCAGATCTGATGGGATTGAATGCCACAGTGGTACGGCTGCACGCACTTTACCAGATAGGATGGTATAGAACGCGTAAATATGGCTAAACTTGCGTACTTTGAATCCACATGCATTTTCATATGATTTATGCCATGCATTATTTTCCAGTGCTCATGTGTTTATTTACCAGTTGGTTGTTCATTGGTACCTTCTGTGTGCTAAACAGTGTTCATGCCCTGGTTCACTTTTCACAATAGGTTTGTCCTTTAAGAAATGTGCACAGTGATGATTTATAAGCCAAGTATTATTAAGTGCATTAGGGAAGGAATCCTTTTTCAAAACAAGTAATGGGTCACTAATTAATACTTTATGTAGAACTAAGTTTTCTAAGTTTTGGCCTTGACTATACCATGGGTTTATCCATCATTCACTTAAACATCATGTAACAAACATTGAAAACAGGTATTTATGGAGCACCTGCTGTATGCCAAGTGCTGTTTGATGAGCTAGGGATTTAGTTACAAACAGGCATTTCTCTTTTTATGGAGCTCACATTTTAGACAGGAGAGACAGCAAAGCAGCAAGCAAATAGATAAACAAGGTAGTGTCACATGGTCATCAGGGCAAGGAAGAGAAGCAAAATGAGAGTGGGGATAGGGTGGTGCGTGGTGTGGCATCTCATCTGAGTAGTGAGTGCGCTGAGCAGTGGGAAGAAGATCCCAGATGGCTGGAGCATAATGACCAGGTGCAGAGAGGTGGGCTCTGACTGGGTCCTGGGGAATCTGGTCCAGGTGGGGTGTGGCTCTATAGCACAGCGATGGGTGAGGTTTTGCTTTTAAGGGTAGTGGAAAGCCATTAGAGGGTTTAAAAGAGAGGGCTAATGTCAGCTGATGTATATTTTGAGTGGAAGCAGAGGGACCACTTAGGCTGTTATGGTTCTGTTAGGAGATGACGGTGGTAGCAGTATAGCAGTAAGGAAGGAACATGAGTGGCTGCATCACTGTTCATTTTCTGAAATGATGTGACCTGGGGTCTGAGATTGGTTCAAATGACTGGGCAACTAATTGCTTTTTATATGTTGAGTACAAGTGCGACTTGTCCTTTGATCAGCTGCTTCTCACCACAACATTCAGGCACAGTCCTGCCCTGACTCTGGCCTTGTTTATTTGCCTTTGAAGCTGCCCACAGACTGGAGCAGCCCACCATGGCTGCCTCTGGCCAGTTGGCCTCTCTCTTCTGTTTACCAGCACACAGCACAGTAGCCTTCCTGTGTGGTATGAGTCTGCCTACTGCAAGTATTTAGGCAGCAATTCTGCTGTCTTGCTTGAAAGTCGTCCTATGTTGGTTTGTCCTTGGGGTATGTCCTAGGTTAATGTGATGGATTATTTAAAAAAGTTGAAGGAAATTTCTTCCGTATACTTCTGCTACATTTAATTAGTGGTTGTTTGAGTTTCATAAAGAGGGAAGAACTCCTTAGTGTCATAGTCAAACCATTGCTTATATTTGAAAAATGTGCTGTGTCTGCTAAGCAAAGCTGGAGTAAACTTGATGAGGATTTTAGCAAAGCTTCTGTTGAGCACTTCTGTTTGGTAGTGGTGCATCCCCTATGGGTCTGGGAGCAGTGATTATTTAGAGGGCCGATAACTCATTCACTGGTTGGCCTTACTGAGAGAGAATGGAGAAAGACAGGGGTAGAAACCTCATCTAATCCACAGGAGAACACAGCTCAGAGCAGATCTTGTAATGAGGGGGAAGCTAGTTATAGTTTGTTCCCTGGTCAAATTCCCTAAACCAGTCTTACCCTCTATATCTCCATGTCCTGGTCTTCCATCTCTGGCTGTCAGAACCCTTCTCATCCTACATCCATGTCTTGAGGCATCTCTGAATTATCACTTGCTCATTGGATGAATGTACTAAGCAGGGTGGAGAATAGCGGGAAAAGCAGGCTGTGCCAGGCAGTTGTAGTAACGTGCAAAAGTCTGGAGGCATTTTGGGGAGCTACAGTCACAAGCTGTTGGCAAGGATGAAGGGAGATGGCAGTGAGGAGTAGCATAGGTGAGACTGGACAGGTGAGCAGAGACTAGGATGCCCTTGGCATGCAGACCCCTTCAGAGGAGCTACCATTTGATCCTGGGGTAACAGGGAACTAATCTTTAACCCAAACTCTTATTAGCTGTATGGTCCATTCTGGATAATGCCTTGTGTTATAATTATTTGGATATTTTATCTCTTCCACTAGCTGGTAAGCTCCGGATTGTGATATCTTTTTTTTTTTTGCAGTACTGGAGATTGAACCCAGGACCTCACGCCTGCATGTTCTATAAGTGCTAGATCACTGAGCTGCACCCCCAGCCCATTTTTTTACTTTTGAGACAGGGTCTCCCTAAGTTACACAGACTGCCTCTGGTCTCAAACTTGCAATCCTCCTGCCTCCGCCTCCTGAGCTGCTGGGATTACAGGCGTGCGCCACTGTGTCTGGCTTGGATTGTGATATCTTATGTATCAATGCATTCAAGTCACTTGAGTGTTTTATAAAATGTAGTTCTGGTTTAGTAGGTGTGGGACAGAATCCGATATGCTGCATTTCCAGCAAGCTTCCTGCTAATGCAGATGTTACAAGTCAGGGAACCATACTTCAATTAGCAAGGTTCTCAATGTACATTTTTGTTAATACCTATCGATTGGACATAGACCATCACATTTTTTTTTTTAGAACAAATGCCTTGATTTCATACTGGTCATTTGTTTCCTTTAGGAGATAATGGTGCAATTAATGTCCCCTGGGATAAAACTTAAAACACAAAAATCAATAGTGATCTTGAAATTGGGTGTCTAGGGAGCAGAAGTATAAGAAAAAAATTACGTTGCATATGCATAGCCTTATACCTTTAAAAAAATCTGAAGTTTTTGTGTATTAGCTACTCAGTTTATCAGTTAGAAAGAAACTTGACCTTCACTCTTTTTCATTGTATTAACTTTGCCCCACATACTACTAAGATATTATCACAAACTAGGAATCAGATTATATTTGAAAAATAGACTCACTGCCTACCTTCCTTGCTTCCTTTTTCCTTCCTTCCTTCCTTCTTTCCTTCCTTTCACTCCCCCCTTTAAAAAACTTTTTAAGAACAACTTTAGGTACACAGCAAAATTGAGTGGAAGGTACAGAGATTTCCCATATAGCCATGCCTCCACCTCCCACACAGCCTCCTCTGTTACCAGGATTCAGCACCAGAGTTGTGCATTTGTTGCACAACTCTGATGAACCTACAACCCAAAGCCTGGAGCTGACATTGGTGTACACTCTGTGGGTTTGGACAAAAGTATAGTGACCTGTATCCACTATCATAGTATTGTATAGAACAGTTCCACTGCCATCCAGATCTTCTGTGCTCTGTCTATTCATTTGTCCCTCATAACCTGGGACAACCACTTATCTTTTCTTACTGTCTCTGTAGTTTCACCTATATAGTATTCATGTAGCTGGACTCATACAGTATGTAACCTTTTTAGATTGGTTCCTTTCACTTAGCGATATGTATTTGTGTTTCTTCCTTGTCTCTTTATGGTTTGATAGCTTATTTACTTTTGGTACTGAATAATACTCCATTATATGGATGTTCTGACATTGATCTAATCACCACTAGAAGGAGACTTTAGTTGCCTCCAAGTTTTGGCAATTATGAATAAAGCTACTATGAACACCTATGTGTAGGTTTTTCTGTGGACCTAAGTTTTCAGCTCCTTTAGAGAGGGACTTAGGCACATTATTCCCAGATCATATGGTAAGAATATGTTGAGTTTTATGGAAAACTGACAAACTGTCTTCCAAAGTAACTATACTATTTTCATTCCCACTAGCAATGAATGAGAGGTCCTACTGCTCCACATCCTCCTCATCAGCATTTGATGCTGTAATGTTCTGAATTTTTGTCATTTTAAAAGATATGTAGTGGCATCTCACGGTAGTTTTAATTTGTATTTTCCTAATGACACACAACGTGGAGGCCTTCCTCTCTTTTGATTGACATTTAGGGAGCAGAAAGATAAGTTGTCGTTAGGTGCCATCCAGTCATGTCTAACTCATAGTGACCCTCATAAGGTTTTCAATGGCTGTTTCGGGATTGCCTTGGGAGTAGGTTGCCATGTCCTTCTCCCATTTTTGTGGTGCTGGGAATTGAACTCAGGACCTCAGAGACTGCAGAGCAGTGCTCTACCAACTGAGCTAAATCCCAGGCCCAGATGATAAGTTTGCCTTTTTGAATTCTTATTTTATCATATATAGTGGTATTCAAGAACATCTGTAAGACCTATAGAAAAACAAATCATTAGTTACATTTGTGAATCTGAACTTAAGTTCTCTGGTTTCTCCAAGTTCTCTGGTTTCTCCATTTAAAATTTTCTATTGCCTTGGATTTTGTTATTGGAGGAGTGATGAACCAGCACTGTACATTGTTTTGTTAGATTTATCTAAAACATATAATCAAAAAAGAATTTCTTTAATTTTCATTCACTGTGGTTCTTTTCTTGCAGTTATTTTTATATCTGTCGTGTTATAATGAGATTAGACTCAGGCTCTGTTCACTTTGAACTTGACAACCAAGACAACTTTGTTAAGCCTGTTTTTTCATCTATTAAATAAACATTTGTTCTGTATTTATTTTCTTTTTTTTTATAAGATCTGTTTATAAATTGCATAGTAAGTCTTAGGAAAATTGTGAAGACCATCTGCAAACAAAAGCTATTTAAAACATGGCGGAGCAGTTGAAGACAGTGATATTGTCTTGTAGTCCAGTGGGGAGAGGAGACCTGGGAAGATAATTTAATTGTAATGTTATAATGTAGATATTTGCACAGGGAACCATGCAGGTGGGGTCTGGGGAAATTAGAAGATGAGTTCTCAATGAGGTCTTATAGAAAAGGGAAATTGTAGATCATGATGTTGTAGATTATGGAAAAGACTGGTTAGGAAGTTCTCCAGCATGTTTCAGAATTATTCAGGATTGTTTTCCAACTCTATATGCCTCATTTTTGAGACCAGTCATTTTTAACCTTGGGGAAGGCTCATCACTTTAAACAAATTACCCTAACTCAGGGAGATGTAGAATTAAGAGTGACCATTTTCTTTCACTCTAGCATTCTTTATCAATAATTGTGGTTAGGATGGTTGTCATTCTGGTGTAATTTAGTAATATAATTCTGGAAAAAGCTGAATGTAGTTTTGAATCTAATTCTATTTGTTCTTTTCTTTATCAGGGAACCGACACCCAGAGCAATGAAATAACTTGGGTGAATAAGGTCACATAGCTAGTTTATGGCAGAATACCCAAATTCCTTGACCCTGGGTTTTGCATGCTTCCTTAGTTACCTTGCTGATTTGTTTGCACTCTATCTTCAAAATGTTCTACTAACATCAAAACTATGTATTTGAAAGAGTATTTTGTATTTCTGAGTCACTTGAGATAATACCTTCAAATTTCAGGTTAAGGTTCCTGTAGGGAAATGGGCAAGGAAAGGAAGTCTGAACAGTGGTTGGGGTGATGGAGATCCTTGACATGGGAAGATATCATTAAAAAAAGTCCCTGCAGCCTGGGAAGACCAACATGTTGTGTAAACTGTGTGTAGGAAGAAAGTATGGGTTGAGTATTTGCAGAGAGTGGAAGTGGCCAAAGTTCAGTGTGGCAGCTTTTAACCTGCTGATCCACTTAGGTTTTCCTTTTTCCAGGCAGGCATCCTTGGGAGATGGGGTGGGTATATAATGTATCTCTTCTCTGATATGGGAGATTGAGTTTGCTTGGAAAAATGGCACTTGTAAAGGACATCTAACAGGTGGGAAAGTTTGGTCAGCATTAACACACCTAAGGGAGCAAAGAGATGATTATATTTCTGAACACTGCCAGCACCACACAAGTGGGAGAAGGATGTGGCAAGCCACTCTCAAGGCAATCCCAAAACAGCCATTGAAAACCCTCTGAGGGTCACTATGAGTTGGATACGACTCAACACCTAACAACAACAACAACAACAACAACAACAACAACAGTCAAGTTTTGTAATTAACTTGATTTGCAAAGTAATTATGGTGCTAATGTTATTACCTTTTCCTACTTTTTTTTTTTTGAGAGGAAGATGAAGAAACTGAGGTTTAGAGAGGTTAGGTAACCTGTCACAGCTGTTCTTTAAAAACAGTTTATGCTTTTAAATGGAAAGATAAAGTTATACGTACCTACTGCATACAACATGATGTTTTGAAGTGTATAGACATTGTGGAATGACTAAATCTGGCGAATTCCATATGTATCACCTCACATAATTATCATTTTTGTAGAGGTCACTTGATATCGGTTCTCAGCATTTTTGAAGAATATGACATTAACTGTAGTCATTGAAGCCTGCAGCCATAGCACCCGTGGCATCCCATCCCATCAGATCTCGGAAGCTAAGCAGACTCAGGCCTGGTTAGTACTTAGATGGGAGACTGCCTGGGAACACCAGGTATTGTAGGCTTGGGAGAGGGCCCCGGCAACCCACTCCCAAAAAACAATCAGCCATTGAAAACCCTATGAATAGCAGAGAAGTACTGACAATAGTGTTTTGCCTGTTGTACATAGGGTTGCTATGAGCCGGATACTGCCTCAATGACACCTAACAAAAACAACCACCTAGTCATTGTACAATAGAAGTCATAGCTGTTAAGATTAAAGGTTGAGTTATCTAGCTCTAAAATTCATGCTTTATCTCTAGTAGCTATGCTGTATGTAACTAGAAGATGAGAGCACGTGTTCACAATGTGAAACACAATTGGCAGAATTTAGAAAAGTGTCTTGTCCCACTGAGGAACTTGACTTTTTTCCTCATGTAAGAGGCATCAGATATTCAACTTACCTTAAAAATAGGTGAATGCAATTGAAACTAATCAGGAAATCTAGCAAATTCTTTAATATTCCTAGATTTCATGATCTTGATTAGAGAGGGAGGAAAATAGGCGATAAGAGAGAAATCATGGTAGAAGGTTGAAGATAGGTGAGCACCAGTAGAATATTAAGAGCAATTAAGTCATAGATCAGAAGGGGTCAGTTTTGAGGTGACCATAGCATGAGTTTTCATTTTCTTCTTGATTTGTGGGCTGTCAAGGATTATCACATATTCTTTGATATTCCTTTCAGAATACCATGGAACCGTGTTTCCTTTGCATTTCATTTATCTGGAAAGTTCTCTGTATGTTAAGTCTATTCTGACTAGACTATTCGGAACAGAGACTCCCATTGTGGTGGATATTTCCCCTACCAGTGATAACCACCAGATGGGAAGTTAAAGCCATGGGCCTGGCACCCAGGTTTGCTCTGTTTGCTGTTTAGCATTGGCTGGGTAACATGAGAATGGTGATCATTGCCTGCTGCCCATTAGGAGTCTTATTTGAGTATCAAGTGAGACGATGTAAATGACTGTAAACTGTCAAGCTTTCTTTTCCCTTTCCCTCTCCTCCCCTCCAGACTCTGCTGTTGTAGCTCAGGTTGGCCTTGGATTTGCTATTCTCCTGCCTCAGCCTCCTGAGTGCTGGGATTACAAGTGAGTGCCACCACAAGTGCCACCACTCTCAGCTTTTCAAGACTTCTTTAGCTTTTAGTTTGTGTAGGATAGCAGAGTATAGACATATATTATAGTAAATTTCTTTATCTAAGGCATGTTACGTTTGCCTGGGCCTTAGTCTTTGATCTATAAAATGAGCACATGATGTTGAGTGATTGCTGTGATTGTTCTTAATTCAGAATCTGTGTCCCTATGATTGTGTGTCAGGCCAAGAGTCTTCAATCATTGTCCACCTCTGATGAGGAGGGAAGGGTCCTTGGAGTCATTAGCTTGGGATAGATCCCTTCTCTTTTGTGTTTCAGAATGTCAGTGCATTTATTAGTAAAACAGGAATAAATCATCTTCCTCCAGGCTGTGGAGCATTTGGCCACCTAACATAGAACAATTCCTGGGCCAGATTAAGCACTTTGTAAGTGAGGGCCATCACCGTCAACACTGTCATAAGCATTGAATTTGTGGGTGGAGGAGACCTTTGCAGTTGCTTAATTCTGTTTTTTAAAGATGATAAACATGAAGCCCTCCACTGGTGAGGTGGCTCTGTCAGAGGCTCAGCTAGATTAAAACAAGGTGTTCTGATGCTGACTGGAGTTCTCTGCATCACTGGGCACTTGCTGCAATACTTAGTTTCTATCTGTTGTTTTATCACATTGTGCATGAGTTAAACATAAGCCCTGGCTCAGTAGAACAGAACAAGAACAAAATGCTTTCGTCAGGCCACAAGTAATTTAGATCAGATTACAGGAAAATGGAACAGAGAATTACACTGCCCTCGGCTACCAGCAGCCCCTGAGTAACCTTGCCCAAGGTCGCAACTCCAGGCCTTTATTTCCTCTTCCTGAAATAGGGGCAGGAAAGGGCTGCTCTACAGTGTCTGGTCCTTTTCATCCCTCAAAATAATGTGAAGAATTTCTTCACTGCCAGGGCTTTTAAACTCCAGAAAATGGTTTGCCAAACAAAGACATGGATTCTCCAATTTTGGAAAACTTTAAAAATAGGGAGGAAGTTTATTTATTTAGTAGAGTTTATAATTGTAGGCCTGCCAGAGGCAGAGAATTAGCTGAGAATTGTATTTTGCGGAAGTTCTTTTTATGGGGTGGACTCAAAAGAAACCATTCATTAGGTGAAAATAAACTGTAAGATTTTTGAGACAATATTTGCTTAGAGGCATTTATACAAGGTCTATTATGACAGTCTCTATTGTGTCAGGGTTTTATAAAAAATGCGTGTAAGCTTCCAAATATAAAATACTAGAGCTTGTAAAATTTAATTTCAGAAGCACAAACCAAAAGCCCATTTATGAATAATGAATTTGTGACTCCATGTATGTTGATTATTAATATGTTCATCATATAGTAAGCATGAAATATTAATACACCTATTATGGCCAAAATTCTCTTACTGTTCCAGAAATAGCATACTCCTGAGTTTCTAGCTGACTGGAAGGGATTCTGAAATATATCCCATTTCTAAAAATATACAAATATAATGCGTAAGAATTTGTTTTACCCTGATGTTTTGGTAATGGCAGTCCTTCATGTCTATACTACTAAATTTTCATGTGATTGAAAAAGCGGTACACCAAAGTTTGCTTTTTGCCAATATTCTCATGTGAATAACAGCTGAGAGTGGGATATCTGGATCCCCTTTTGCCCCAGGGAAAGAGCTCAGTGTGCTAGACCACCAGAGCACACAGTTCTGTGTTGGTGATTCTGCA
Organism: Pedetes capensis; assembly: GCA_007922755.1. Classification (NCBI taxonomy): domain Eukaryota; kingdom Metazoa; phylum Chordata; class Mammalia; order Rodentia; family Pedetidae; genus Pedetes; species Pedetes capensis. The sequence goes on from VMDO01001420.1 coordinate 109,047, forward strand.
GTTACCACACTGTTTGGTGGGGTAGTGTGATATGTCCAGACACTCTTGGCCAAAAAGCTTGGTGCTCCTCAAAAATTCAGTGTTGACAGTGAGATACTGTTGTGCATGTCCACTGTGCTTGCAGAATGAAAGAGACACAACGTGGTCTCCAGGAGGAGAAGGCAGGTGTATTCAAAGGCAGTTACACAGTAGTCCTGCCATAAAGTGGGCCTGGGAGCTCTAAGACTTCCTAGCAGCCTTTTGGTGCATGGAAGTAATAATTTTCCCAATGCAGTAAATCCCACTTTACAATCTGTCGACTTTAATCAGAGATATTCAGAACCGATTGTAGACTGTTAAATATTGTGCTTCTTAAAAATGTGGTTTTCAGTCTGGGAGCCAGAGATGTGGTTCAGATGTGGTTGCTAAGGCAGGGCCACAGTGTCCTGGAACACCTTTCTGCCGATTTAGGGGAGTTTTGGAACTCTCTAGCAAATTTTTGCTTTAATTGCAATTGAATAAACAGAGGCAGTGGAGTCCATCTGGCTTTGTCCGTTGGGGAGAGGATGGTCTGCTCTCTGGCCTGACACGTAGACCCTAGGTTGTACACCAAAGCCCCTTATGCCCACGTAGTACCTGCTGCTAAACCTGAAAGTACAAACCTGGTAAGACTGTGGGTCTTAGAGAAAGTCTCCCAAGTCACTGAAAATGTGGGCACTGGCCGTCCTATTATTTTATTATTATTTTTTAATTTGGTAGGTTTAGAAGTTTTAGCCTAATAAGGAAATTTCATACCAATCACTGTTTCATCTCAATTAAAAGCAGATTGTGTGGTCTAGAAACCAGGCCTGACTGGGGAGGTCCAGTTCTGTCCAGCCTGGCTCTGTGACCAGATGCCAGCCATTCTAGTATTTGTGGCTTCCTTTCCTGATCTCCAAAATGAGTAGGTTGAATGAGTGATTGGCGGGTCCTATCCAGGAGGTGAGAAAGAACATTCCAAATGGAAAAAGCTGCATGAGCAAAAGCATGGAGATGGGAATGCAAATGAACAGAGGCTCAGGATATTTGTGAAACGTGTTTGGTAAAAAAGGACCTGACAGGAAAGTTGAGTGAAATAAGGCAAGAGTTAATTGCATATCTATCATCGAAGATGCTGAGGGTCAGCTGAATGCCTGTGTTCTGATAAGGGTTGGAGTGCAGCCCCAGAGGGGTGTTGAACAGGATGCTGACTCCAGAAGATCAGGCTGTTGGTGGAGAGCAGGAGGGATGGATGCAGGGCTAGGGCAGAGGCAGGATTCCAGGTGGGGTCAGGGTCTTGCTGTGGGCTGGCTGAGCTAAGTGCACTTGAGATTTGGGCTTCATCCTGAGAGAGAATGTACACTCTGATGGCTGATGCAAAGGTGGAATAAAGAGAAATGAATAGAAGCTGCTTTCAAGGTTTTACATCTGATCGATTACCTAGAAAGCGTTTGGGAAACTGAATAAGGACAGAGGCGTTAGGGCAAAGAGAATGAGTTTGGTTTGGATATTTTTAAGGTCAAGGTGCTTGAAGTCTGGATGATTCTTTAAAGAGATGATTAGAAATTTGAATCAAGTTTAGGAAAATTCAGAGGACGAGATGTAAATTAAGAAATTGTCTTTTGGCCTTGAGAGAGTAGATGGAACCCCAAGAAAGAGAAAGAGAGAAAAGCAGAACACAGTAGTCTTCCCTGGGTCTAGGCCACGGAAGAACTTTTTTTTTTTTTTTTCTGGTGCTACTGTGGGTTGAACCCAGGGCCCCATGCTAGCATGCTCTGCAAGTGCTGGACCACTGAGCTGCACCCCCAGCCCATTTTTTTTAACTCTTTGAGACGGTCTTGCTATATTACGCAGACGGCCTCTAGTCTCGAACTTGGGATCCTCCTGCCTCTGCCCCTTGAGTCGCTGGGATTACAGACATGTGCCATCTCGTCTGGCTACATTTTTAATAGATGTATACTAAAGGAGATAATTATATCTGTAAGCTTTCACTACCCTATTCCACCTCTTAGGGCTTATCTTTATTTTCCCTCTTTGTCCTTGTAAATCAAGATGAAGTGTCACTTTTGAAAATGTTGTTAGGATTCAGGGACAAGAATTCCCACTTGGTAGATGGAATCTCATTCCCCGATTGTGGTGAGTGGATCAGGTTCAGTTCCAGCGAATCACGGAAGCTTCTCAGAGCACATTCGTGGTCTCTGGCATGTGAGAGCCAGCCTTGGGCACATTTCCAGCAGTAGCTCTTGGCTGAGGTAGCCAGTCTTTATCTCCTGTCAGCCTCTGTTTCGGTGTTTGTTCTCTAGGAATGTTCCTGATTATAAAATACCTGATCTTGGGCAGATGAAGTCAGCCCTAGTCCCTGAAGTGGAAGAACTGAGTGGGGAGAGAACTGCCTTCAAATTCCTTCCTGGTAGGGCGTGCTATTCAGCAGGCCCTTGGAGTCGAGGCAGGTTCTCGGGGAGGGGAGAGAGGCCATAATTTATTTATTTATTTGCACTTTAAAAAAGTTCAAATTGACACATAGTAACTCTATCTATTTTTATGGAGTACCGTGTGACTTTCAAATCTTAGACCAGTTTGTGTTCTCTTCTTTCTTTCCCATTTGCAAGGGGGAAGGCAGTTAAGCCCTCTCCCTACAAACAGGCTTTGCTCCTGGTCTTTTTCCCTCCCCCAGACTCAAGCCCTTAGCTCCTCTCCCCACTTTCTGCTCCTGGGTTTACCGATAAGCCATCCTTGTTGCTGCTGCTGCTTCTGCTTCTGAAGTCTCCTAAAGCCAAAAATGAAACTTCCTGTATGGCCTTAACCATGAGCAGTACAGTGAGGCTGTGACACCCCCCACCCCCTTTTTTTCAGTGCTGGAGGTTGAACCCAGGACCTTGTGTGCATGCTAGGCACATGATCTCCCACTGAGCCACACCCAGCCTCTTTTTCATTTTTGGAGACAAGTTCTCACTCAGTTGCACAGGCTGCCTCTGGCCTTAAACTTTTAATCCTCCTGCCTCAGGCTCCCAAATAGCTGGGATTATAGGTGTGCACCACTGCACCCACCTGTGACCCCTCTCTTGATGGGAGGATGACATTTTTTCCCTAGCTCTTTGTTCTTTCTCATTCTCTTGGTATCCAGGCCATTCTGTGGGCTTATCCTGGGCTAATAGTCAATTAAAACCCTTAAATCTTTTTCACATGAACTTTTGGCAAGCTGGGTCTACCCCATGAATACCTACCAGCTGAAAATTTTTTGTCTTTTATTGTTTTCTGTGTTGTGTAACTTACATAGAACATTTTACATATATCAGAGTGTTCCTGATGTTGCACTTTTGATTTTTGGGTTTTTAGAAACTATATTTTCATCCTATTAGCTAATTTATTTTTATAGGATAGTAGAATTTTGAAACTAGAAGCAATTGGAGTACTGCAGTTCTTTCCTTTTCATATGGTACAGGGTGAGTCAGTGGTCCTTGGGAAGCTGTCCTGGAGGGGTAGATGGTGCTATGGGAGCTTGGGCGGGTGAAGTGGAAAGAGAAATATTAGCTGCAGGCTAGGCACTGGTTATGAATTGAGACTTGGACAACTTTGCACTCTGGGTCGCTTTATATTGTTTGATTTTTGTCTTGCATTTCTTTGATTTACTTTTCTTTTCTTTCTTTTTTTTTTTGGTGGTACTGGGTGTTGAATCCAGGGCCTCAAGCTTGCATACTTTGTAAGTGCTGGACCATTGAGCTGCACCTTCAGCCCATTTTTTAAACTTTTTTTTTTTTGAGACAGGGTCTTGCTAAATTATGCAGACTGCCTCTGGTCTCGAACTTGCAATCCTCCTGCCTCTGCCTCCCGAGCCACTGGGATTACAGGTGTGCATCACCTCGCCCAGCTTGATTGACTTTCTTCATCTGTGAAAGCAGGGACAAGTATTTGCCACTCAGTTGTCTGTATGAGATAGCATTTATCTAGGATATAATGTGAATTTTATAAACTTTGAAGTTACCTCACATTTATAACTGGGAGAAAACCAAGTAGCAACAAATAGTATTGTTACTGTTACACTTGGTGTTACATAAAGTCTAAGATGTGTAAAGTATAAAATACATTAGACTGCTTTTAACTGACATCTGTTAGTGGCTAAAGCTATAATTTGTGTGTTGATGAAAATTAAAGAAAAGGAATGGCTACTTAATACAGTTTAAGAGAAGGACTGGAATGGCATGAGAGAAAAGACCTGTTTCTATCACTGATCTGGATGAAGTTCAGGGTTCTTGAACATGTGTGATTGGTTTTACTCAAGAATGCAGTTAATGCTGTAAAAATGTGTATTTAAAAATGGTAAATAACTGATATTTATTTACAAGACATACCAGAACCCATTCCTGCCCTTGCATCTGACATTTGTTGATTCATTGATTAGTAATTTAAGTTTCACACATTCATTTGGAAATTGCCATGGATGTCCCAGGTGCTGGTGACACGGCTGTCACTGGGCTATTCTGTGTATTTGTGCAGGTTGCATGCTGCACAAAGGCAGCTGGCCAACAGCAAAGCAGGGACCAAGAGCCACACTTAGCTTACCGGAGTCTGGGATTTTGTCTTTGAGGTGGGTAGTAATGGGATTTGCCTTTTAATAATGTGAACAAAGGCATATATTCATGGGGTAGTCCTATGCTGACTTACTGCTTTTTAAAAAAATTAATATGTCCACACATGTAACAATTTGAATTATATTCATTTTACTGCAATTAGTAAGAATGAATAAGAGTCTAATTGACAGGCTGTCTTATCTAAACTCAAGTTTGAACTTCCAGCTTCATAAAACAGACCAGTTCTTAGTATTATCACAATTTTAATTTGAACTATAAGTTTTCTCCTTAATTATCTGCATGTATACAGAGACGTCTTAAATATTGCTTCTACTATGTTGTCTAAAGTTTTTGATTTTTAAAGATTTTGAAGTTTATGTTTATTTTGTTTTTACCACATAAAATCTTTTCTATGTTAGGTAGTAAAGCATTTGAGGACACTTAGAAATGTATGCCATTTCACCTGTACATTGAAATAATTTTTCATTATACATTTAAAATAAAAGATTTTTTTCTTTCTCTAAATACTTTGTCCTTAGAAGTCTTTACCTAACCACAGTAGACAATAACTTAGAAAAGACTGTTTTAAGAGAAAATATATATTTTAAAAAACTATAAAATAATCTTTCTGAAGATTACCAAAGCAGTATGTGTACATTATAGAAAAAATGCCATACTGATAAGCAGCAGTAACAAACTTCTATATACTTATTGCCTGCAGCCATAGCCCTATGGCATCTGATCCCATCAGATCTCGGAAGTTAAGCAGGGTCGGTCCTGGTTAGTACTTGGATGGGAGACCGCCTGGGAACACCAGGTGCTGCAGGCTTGGGAGAAGGACCCGGTAACCCACTCCCAAAAAATCAATCCACCATTGAAAACCCTATGAACAGCAGAGAAGCACTGACAATAGTGTTTTGCCTGTTGTACACAGAGTCGCTATGAGTCAAACCGATTTGACTGTACCTAACAACACAACAACAACAACAATATTCTTACAACCCAGAGCCAACCTTAGGTAGCTCCACCCATATCTTTTTGTTGATAAGTTTTGTTTAAAATTGTGTCTCTTTTGCTGGAAATAAGTAGAAGTAACAGCTTTTCACACACATTTACTACTCCTACTGCTCCTTTTTATTTTTCATCTATCACAAGTTTTGTCCAGAATGCCAGTGGACGGGGGGGGGGGGGGGGGGAGTTATTCTGAGCTGCTATGTATAGTGGTTTCCACTATCTGCAGAATTTCCACTTTTTGTTCGGAAACATAATGTCCCTGAGGAAAAGAGAAATCTCAAATGAATATTAAGTTATAGTTTGTGTTCAGATTTTGGGCATTCTTTTGGTCACAGTAGTTCTGCTTCTAACCCCTGAGCAGTTCCCTCATTTTCCTTCTCACCTCTCCCCTCCAATTGCCAGTTCTTGCCAGTTTTACTTTCTAGATGGTTCTTGGCTTCATCCTCTTCTCTCTGTACCGCCATTGCCTGCTCCAGGTTGTAGATTCTCTCTCCTCAGTTGCTGCCTTATTCCATCAGCAGTCATTTGCTCACTCTGCATGTAAGGCAGAGGGCCAGGTAAGAAATTTAGCTTTTCCTCCAAGAGTAGGCACATGGTTGTATAAAATATTGTCACACTTTTCCTACATAGTATTAGGTAAAATTAGGGCTTTTAAATTGATTAATTATTTCCATTTTAACCTATATAATTCACCAACAGCACTCTAAAGTACAGTGGTACCTCAGCACTCAAACTGCTCTGTGTGCAAACATTCTAGTCCGTGGCTAATATTTTTGACAGTTCTGGTTCAGTGCTTGGCCATTTACTTGGCCCTTAACCAATGTGCTAAAAGTTGTCTGAGATGCTAGGCTTACCCAGGATGCCTCTGGGTGAAAAACAGAGGGGAAAGCATCACTTTGTGCATCAATTTCAAGGTGTAAAGATCTGTCCTGGTGCTGTGTTCATAATCTTCGAGTTTTTTTTAATGTATGTGTACCATCATGACAATCAAGAAACTTACTAGCACTAAAAGTGAAGGAAAGAGGAAAACAGCAACAATTGAATTAAAAACAACTTATTGCTGAGTATGTGAGTGGTGTGTGTCTGAATTAGCCATTCAATCTGGTGCTGGAACCAGTAAATACATTTACATTATTTCTTGTGGGAAAAAAATGCTAGTACTTGAATTAATTGATCGGCACTCACTGTACCACTGTATTTTCAAGTAAATTTATTTAAATTGTGGTACTACATTATCCTAGCTTGCAGCCATAGCCTTGTGGCATCCGATCCTGTCAAATCTCAAAAGCTAAGCAGGGTCGGGCCTGGTTAGTACCTGGATGGGAGACCGCCTGGGAACTCCAGGTGCTGTAGGCTTGGGAGAAGGACCTGGCGACCCCCTCCCAAAAAAAAAATCAATCCACCATTGAAAACCCTATGAACAGCAGAGAAGCACTGACAATAGTGTTTCGCTTGTATGCAGGGTCTCTATGAGTCAGATACTGACTCCACGGCACCTAACAACAACAACAACAGCAGCAGCAACTATATTATCCATTTTACACTTTCAGGTAGCAAAACAGAAAATCGCCCTCTGTTTGTCTCACATACTAAAGTGGGTGTGTTTAGCAAGCACTCTTGACATAAGTCTGCAGGGTCCATGGAAAGGAATCAAACAGTACCCCAGCTCCAACCCTAAGTGTAGGGTGAGAGAGAGACTCACGCTGTGAGGCCAGGTGCCATGGGAACCTGGGAGGACAGCTAGCTGTAGGGGGAATGGAACAAAGGACACAGTTAAAGTGGACCCAGAAGAATGAGAGACACTAGTTGAGAGTCAGTGGAAGAACATTCTAGATTAAAGGTTGACCTGCTTTTGGCTTCAGTGGTTGTCAAGTGTGAGCTGCAATCCAAATGACCATTTCTTGACCTGAGATGCCAGAGGTACTTACTATATCGTGTTTTTCCTGTTCTCCCATTGACAAGGGTAATATAAAGTTCACAGTTAAGAATGTAACCCGGACAAGGGGAAGGGGGAGGCTCAGAGTCCTTGGTTTTGTTGATGAAAGAATTTAAAAATGGACAAACTTAGAGGCCAAGAGACTCAGAGTGCCTGAAAGTCAGGGCAAGTAGGCTTGGAATTGCAGGGGCATCAGGAGAAATGAGATAGAAAGATGAAGTCTGAACACCTGCATGCAGGAGTGGGGCTTTTGGGGTCTATAAGTACCTATCTCAGTAAGGGAACAGTTGTTCCTCTCATTTCCTTACCTTGCCCTCAGGAGTGTCTTTGTTCCACCTTTTCTGCTTTAGGCTGGCCTTCTTTAGGTTGTAAAACAGGATTTCCTTTTTAATGCAGGAGGAGTCTTGCCTCAAAGGAGGTCCCCCTCACCTGGTCTGGACGTGGGAGGTGCCCATGGTCTTCATATGTAAAGGGTGTTACTGGCCACTGACCAGGCCATTTGTAAAAGACCAATCATGTTATTCATCTATAATGGTGCTTGGGGAGCAAATGGCTGCTGAGGGCCCTTTCTCAATCCCTTTTTTCCTGCCTGGCATCCTCTATCAAAAATACTTTTTCATCTATTTCTGTATTGGACTAAGTTTTCATGTTCAAGAACTAACTAGCCAAGAAATCAGATCAGACTTAAATTGAGTTCTTATAATGTGCATTTGAAAAGAGTTGTAATATGTTTGTACTGAGGAATTTATATTGTGTAGAAATTAATTCCATTTTAACTGACATTTGAATTTTATTCATTTAGAATTTGCTTTCCGTATGGATTATGTCTTGTCATTTTAATTTCTCTTTGTATACTTTGATCACTATATCTGCTAGCAAGGATTTCCCATTTTCAGTTGGATTTATGCTGGCATTGGAATGGTGAGGATTGCTTTGGTGCATTATTTGTGTATATAATATACACACATCATGGTCCTAAGAGAGATGAATGGTGTTGGCCATGTTCCTACCTTTGAGTTATTGCTGGTTTTCCCTTTCCCTTTGCACATCCTTTAGTCCAATAGTCCTTAACTTGGGGTGACAGGATAGAAGTCAAGGAATCTGTGCACCTGGATGAGGAGAACAGTTACATCTTGATTTTCACTAACTTCTAACTAAAATCTAACGTAATCTTTGGATTGGTAATATAGTCCTCAAATCCAGCAGTATTAGCAGTTCTTGTGACAGTAACATCAATAAAATCACCATACTGTGATCTATTTCTCCCTCCAACATCAGCAGCAGTGGGGGTTGCAGCCACCTGAGCCTGAGGAGCTCCCTCACCAAAGGGACCTCTGCTCAGGTGGGACTGGGTCCTTGGCTCCGTCACAGAAAAGAATTTCAGGATCAGTCTGAGTGAAACAGAGTTAGTGAGTTTATTTATTAGGGATGAGAGATAATACATCTATAAGAAATAGTTACCTAGGAAACTTTGGCACCTGGGAAATCTAGATAAACCTGGAAAAGAACTTGGAACAGCCTCCATTCCCTGGGTGAATTGGCATAAGGATATACCTATTCTGCAGGAGAAGATAAAGCCAGGGAGAAGAATTAAGCTTCTAGAAGGAAAGGTACTTTGGATAGACGGGGGAGAAGGCAGGCTGGAGGGCAGGAGCAGCTGGCATGGAGCCACCCCAGAGAAGGGGAAGCACAAGGAGAGCGAGTGGGTGTGTGTTCCCTCTCATTGTATTCAAACTAGGGCATGCCCAGTGTGACGTCAGCCCTGGGCCCCCAGCTCTGGGTGCCTACTTGACATGAACCTTGAGCACAGGCATTCAAGCCCTTCCTGGAAAAGCCCTTTGTGTTGTGGTTTAGGGCATATGAAACGGAGGGTCATTGTTTTGTCAAACTCACTAGACTTGCTTGGCATATTGCAAAGGGATGGGCCCAATAGATATCTTGGAAAGATCAGCCTTTGTTTATACTCAGGCAGCTTTTCATCTTGAGTTAGAGTGTGGGCCCATTAGAATAATGCCCTTCCAATGTCCTCACAGAGTTTTCTTGCACATGGCTTTATTCATTATGGCTGGAGGCAGGAGTCAGTCAGAATCCCTTTCTTCCTCCATTTTGCCTGTTAATATCTAAGCTCATCTATCTAAGGCCAACACTATGGATGGCACATGTGTTGGGATTTGTCCCTACCGTAACAAACAGTTCTCTAGCTTTATGAGATACCAGAGAGTCAGTTCAGTTCCCACACTAACTAGCTAGAGTTAGTGCAGACAACAAGACGACACCCACTGTAGCACTGTTTGCAAGTCCAGGCCTCTTTTCTGACCAATAAATCAAGGATCCTCATGACCTCCTTCCCAGTTCCCTAATTTGCTAGGCTTGTCCACAGAATTCAAAACTCTCTTGCCAGGTGCAGTGGCGCACACCTGTAATCCCATCGGCTCGGGAGGTTGGAGGCAGGAGGATCGCAAGTTTGAAACCAGAGGCAGTCTGCGTAACTTAGCAAGTGCCTGTCTCAAAAAGTTAAAAAATAGGCTGAGGGTACAGCTCAGTGGTCCAGCACTTGCAGAGCATGCAGGATCAAGGTCCTGGGTTCAACCCCCAGTACTACACACACACACACACACACACAAAAAAAAAAAAGAATTCAAAACCTTCTTTACTTATATTTCCTGGTTTAATATCAAGGATAAAACTCAAGACAGTGGAAGAGGTGGGTAAGGCAGGGTATAGGTGGAGGTTGGGAGGCATGTGACTGTGCTTCCCATGCCCTTTCTGGGTATGTCACCTCCATGTGCTTACCAAGCTGGCAGCTCTCCAAACCCCATCATTTTGGGGAATTTTTCTGGGGGTTCCATTACTGGCTAGTTAAATCATTGGAGATTGGTGATTAACTCAGTTACAATCTTAGCTTCTCCCAGGAGGTGGGGGTGGGATCCAAGTTCCACCCTCTGGCAACTGGCCCCCTTCCTGAGCTCTCTGGGGGCCTACTCAGAACCACCTCATTAGCATAAACTCAAATATGATTGAACATGGCTTATTATGAATAGCAGAAGACTCCTGTCACCCATCACTCAAGAAATTCTGAAGGTTCTAGAAGGTTTTAGAAGCTCTTTTTCCAGGAGCCAAGACCAAATATTCCTTATATTATCACCACGTCACACACGGTTATTTTTACATTGCATTAAATTTGTTATATATTTCTCAAAAATACTATGTATGCATGTATTACTTTGATTTATAGTAGGTATATGACTTAGCACTAGATCTCATTAAATATGATAAGCACATAATACTATATCATAATTATTTGGATAACTTCTTTTCAGTGTAATTAAGTTTCTTTGTATTCCTTTATATTCTGTTTTGTTTATTGAAAAACTTAATTCTGGGGAGAGTCCATAGGCTTCACCAGGATGTCAGAAGGTCTATGACACACAAAGTTTATGATTCTCAACTTTAGCCCCTTGGATGCATTTAAGGGAGAGCAGACCCCCATTTGCCTGGGGAGGATTAGTGAGAATGTGGGGTTTGTAATTAAAAGGTGAGAGATGACCTCTTACCTCAGATGTCTGCTGATCCCATGCAATTTATCACTTGCCTCAGTCCACAGTTCACACAGCTTAACACAAACTCAGTAGCGTTGATGGTCATTGTAGTATATATGTTCACCACAAAACAGGGTTCAACTATATTCTTTATGTTGCTGTTGGGTGCCGTCGAGTCGGGTCCAATTCATAGTGACCCTATGTACACCAGAATGAAACACTTCCCAATTCTGTACCAGGCACACGATCTTATGTTTAAGCTGATTGTTACGGACACTGTGTCAATCAGACTAGTTAAGGGTTTTTCTTCTTTTCGTTGGCCTGTTACTCTTCTAAACATGACATTCTTCTCCAGGGATTGGTCACTTCTGACTACATGTCCAAAATATATAAGATGCAGCCTAGACACCCTTGCTTCCAAGAAGCACTCTGGTTGCACTTCTAGGACAGATCTGTTGGTTCTTTTGGTAGTGCATGGTATAATCAATATTTGTCTCCAGCGCCATAACTCAAAAGCATAATTCAAAAGCATCAATCCTGTCTCCCTTATTCAGTGTCCAGCTTTCAGAACCATATGATGCAACTGAAAATACTATGGCATGAGTTAGGCATGTCTTCAATGTGACATCTTTACTTTTCAGCACTTGAAAGAAGTCTTTTGCAACAGCTTTTCTCAAAGCAATGCATCATTTGATTTCTTGACTGCTGCTTCTGTGGGTGTTGACTGTAGAACCAAGTAAAGCAAAATCTTGCACAACCTTATTTTTTTCTCCATTTATTGTGAAGTTGCTTACTGACCCAGTTGTAAGGATTTTTGTTTTGTTGATGTTGAGGAGCAATCCATGCTGAGGGCTATGTTCTTTGATCTTCAGTAAATGTTTCAAATCCTCTTCACTTTCAGCAAGCAGAGTTGTGTCATCTACATAACACAGGTTATTAATGAATCTTTCTTCAGTCATGATGCTGGGTTCTTCTTCATAAAGTCCAGCTTTTTGAATTATTTGCTCAGCATAGAGATTGAAGAGGTACAGTGAAAGGATACTGTCTTGACACACACCTTTCACAACTTTAAACCAGGCAGTGTTTCCTTGTTCTGTTCAGATGACTACCTTCTGATCCATGTACAGATGCCTCACAAGTACAGTAAAGTGCTCTGGTATTCTCATTCTTCACAGTCCAGATAGACTTCACATATCCAGATAGACTGTTATGATCCAGATGGTTAAATACCTTTGCATAGTTGATAAAACATAGACAGTTTTCTGGTATTTTCTGCTTTCAGCTAATATCCATCTGACATCAGCAATGATGTGCCTCGTTCTACGCCCTCTTCTGAATCCAGCTTGATTTTCTGGCAGTTGTTTGTCTATATATTGCTGCAGTTGCCCTTAAAGGATCTTTAGGAAAATTTTGCTTGTGTGTGATGACATTAATATTGTTTGACAGTTTCCACATTCAATTGGATCCACTTTCTGTGGAATAGGCACGTATATGGATTTCTTCCAGTCAGTTGGCTAGGTAGCTGTTTTCCAAATCTCTTGGCATAAACAAGTGAGCACCTCTGGTGCTGCATCTGTTTTTCTGAAACATCTCTACTGGTATTCCATTAACTCCTGGAGCCTTGTATTTCATCAGTTCCTTCAAGGAAACTTCCACTTCTTCCTTCAGTACCATTAGTTCCTGATCATATGCAACCTCTTGAAATGGTTGGTATCCATCAATTCTTTTTGTGTAATGACTCTATTCTTTCCATCTTCTTTTGGTGTTTCTTGAACTGGTTAATATTTTCCCTGTAGAATCCTTCACTATTGCCACTTGAGGCTTCAGGTTTATCTTCAATTCCTTAAGCTTAAGAAAAACAAAGTATGTTCTTCCTTTTTAGTTTCTATCTCCAGCTCTTTGCACATGTCATTATAATATTGGATTTTGTCTTTCCAAGTTGCACTTTGAAATCGTCTCCTTAGTTTCTTAACTTCATCATGTCTTCCTTTTACTTTAGCTGGTCTACATTCAAGGGCAAGTTGCGGAGTCTCTTTTGATGTGTAATTTGGCCTTTTCTTTTTTGCCTGTTTTTTAAATAACCTTTTTCTTTCCTCATGAATGATGTCTTTGATGCTGTGCCACAACTCATCTGGTCTTCTATCATTAGTGTCTAGCGTATCAAACCTGTTCTTGATGTGGTCTCTGAACTCCGGTGGGATATACTCAAGGTCATACCTTGGCTCGTGTACATCTGTTCTAATTTCTTCAGTTTCACTTTGAACCTGCATATGAGCTGTTGATGGTCTGATCCACAGTCAGCACGTGGTCTTGTTCTGACATTTGATATTGAGCTTTTCAATCATCTCTTTCTACAAATATAGTCAATTTGTTTCCTATATGTTCCATCTAGTGAATTCCATGTGTATAGTCATGATTTATGTTGGTAAAAAAATATATTTGCAACGAAAAAAAGGTCATTGGTCTGACAAAATTCTACCATGTGATCCCCAGCATTGTTTCTGTTACCAAGGCCATATTTTCTAACTGCTGAGCCTTCTTTGTTTCCAACTTTTGTTTCCAGTCACCAATAATTATTAGTCTATCCTGACTGCATGTTAGATTTATTTCAGATTTCAGAAGCTGATAAAAATCTTCCCTATTTTCATTTGTGGGGCTGGGATTTGGCTCAGTTGGGAGAGCGCTGCACTGCAGACTCTGAGGTCCCGAGTTCAATTCCCAGCACCACAAAAATGGGAGAAGGATTTGGCAATCTACTCCCAAGGCAATCCCGAAACAATCTGCCATTGAAAACCCTATGAGGGTCGCTATGAGTCGGATACGGACTCGATGGCACCTAACAACAACAACAACAACAATTTTCATTTGTGGCCTTATTGGCAGGTACACAAATTTGAATAATGGTCATATTAACTAGCATAGGGATAGGCATATGGATATTGTAGGCATATGGATATTATTCCATCACTAACAGCATTGTACTTTAGGACAGATCTTGAGATGTCTTTTGTGATGATGAATGTAACCCCCTTTCTCTTCAGGTTGTCATTCCCAGCATAGTAGACCATATAATTATCTGATTCAGAATGGCCCATGCCAGTCCATTTTAGCTCACTGATACCTAGAATATTGATGTTTATGTGCTCCATTTCCTTTTTGATGATTTCTCTTTTTTTCTTTTTTTGAGGTACTGGGGGTTGAACCTAGGGCCTCATGCTTGCATGCTTTGCAAGTGCTGTACCAACTGAGCACCCCCAGCCCGGTTTTTTACTTTTTGAAACAGGGTCTTGCTAAATTACGCAGACTACTTGTGGTCTCAAACTTGTGATCCTCAGACCTCTGCCTCCTGAGTTGCTTGGATTATAGGTGGACGCCACTGCGCTCAGCCCTTTCTGATGATTTCTAATTTTCCTAGATTCATGCTACGTATATTCCACGTTCCAATTATTAATGAATATTTATTGTTGTTCCTTCTCGCATCAGCAAATGGAGGTCCCTGGGGCTTTACTCCATTTTCTTCATTAAGCCAGACTCTACTTTGAGGAGGCAAGTCTTGCCCAGTTGTCTTTTGACTTCCTTCCAACCTGGGAGCCTCATTTTCCCAGCACTATATCGGACTGTATCTCTGTTATTCATAGGTTTTCAATGGCTGATTGTTTTGGGGGTGGGTTGCCAGGTCCTATTCCCTAGTCTGTCTTAGTATGGAAGCTCAGCTGAAATCTGTCCACCATAAGTGACCCTGCTGGTGTCTGTAATACTAGTAGCATAGTTTTCAGCATTACAGTAACATGCAAGCCCTTGCAGTTCAGCAAAGTGACAGACATGTGCGGAACATTCTTTATGGCTTTTGAAAAAATACACTAAATCCGCCCCCTGAAAATATTTAATATAAAAATAGCTTTGGCACTATTAGGGGTCAGTTTTCAGCTGTCTAGAAAAATCTTATAATCCGAAAGAACTTATTCCTAGTGCTTCTGGATTACTATTTTTACAACGTTTGTTCCTTTTGTGAATATTTGTTGCATGCCTACTGTACATAGGCATTGTGATGGAAATGTATACCACAGGTTTATCCCAGTTTCCTAGATCTGTTTGAACTATTTCTTACCACTTAAACACTAGGAAGTCATTAAATTTTTAGTTTATGCTGTAATCATTCATATGTTAAGCACATTTGTTGAGTACTTGTGTGCCAGGTACTGTCCTAGGCCTTTTGACCCACATCAGGGAATAAGAGACGGTAATCTGAAATTTTGTAGAGTTGTCCTGGATTTGCCACAAAAACTGCTTACTGCACACAGACCTTGTGTATTCTGTTTGGTGATGATTTTCACACTCTGTTCTTGTTGTTCTGTATGATATCTGGAGCTGGTAGGACAGGAAAGGATCAGAACATTCCTCCTCTCATGTATGTGGAAAGTTGAGATTGGGCTGACGTGGTGGAGCATTGTATATTGTGTATACAATATTCTGGAAATTGTAGTCCATCAAATTTTTGAATGTGATTTGTATTATCTGTTGCCAGTTAATGGTGTAGAATACTTATTTGTCATTATTAGTTCTATACCAAAGGCTGATGGAATAATAGCAAGCTTGTTGCCTCTATATACTGTAATAGTGCTGGCCTTTCTTTACCTTGCAAGCATAAACAGCATTCACTGGCAGCCATTATGTACTAGACTCTGTACTAAATCTTCATACTTATTTAATGTCCTCAAAAGGACCTTCTAGGTGGCTGGTAATGTCCCATATGATAGCAGAGGTGGCTCAGACCCTAAGAGCTTGGGTGGCTTGCCTGGGTGGCCCTGGCAGCAGTGACAGGTGGAGTTTGGGTATTTTTAGCTGTGGCAGGAGGTATTCTGACCGTGTGTGTGTGTGTGTGTGTGTGTGTGTGTGTGTGTGTGTGTGTGTGTTACTGGGGGTTGAACCCAGGGCCTAGCACTTGCATGCTTTGCAAGTGCTGGACCACTGAGCTGTACCCCCAGCCTTTTATTTATTTATTTTTTACTTTTTGAGACAGGGTCTTGCTAAATTACACAGACTGCGTCTGGTTTCGGACTTGGGATCCTTTTGCCTCCGCCTTCCAGATGCTGGGATTATAGGCGTGTGCCGGCACCCGGTTGTAATCTAGCTTTTTTTCAGAGTTGAGACCAGCAGCCAGAGTCCATCTCTGTCTTTTTAAAGGTTATTATGTGTCACTCTCTACTCCTACATCCCACCTTTGTCTCCAGTGGAATGTCTATGGTCCAGTTCACAGTACCAGTTCATTCTCATAATTTTTCCTACGTATATCCACCCCGCCCCCAGTATCTGCAGCCATAGTACCCTAGCATCCAGTCCCACCTGATCTCAGAAGCTAAAGTAGGCCTGGTTAGTCCTTGGATGCGAGACCTCCTGGGAACACCGGCTGCTGCAGGCTAGGGAGAAGAATCTGGCAGTGCACCCCCAAAACAAAATGCCATTGAAACCCTATAAAAAGCATAGAAGCACTGACACAGTGCTAGGCATGGCAGTGTTATAGAGTGTTTTGTCCTGTTGTACATAGGGTCCCTATGAGTTGGACCTGACTTGACAACACCTAACAACAACTGCCCCTGACATGCATACAAACACCTTCAAGACTCTAAAATGTAATGAGGGTTCTGAGCAAAGCTTGGGGTGATCATTGCATATTTACAAAAGGGATTGTTGAACAGCATTCATGATAGATCCTTAATAGGCTTAAAAAATGGTATTTCTCATGTGTGTTAGTTAACTTTCTATTGCTATGACAAAATACCCAAGACACACAACTTACAAGGAGGAAAGCTTGTTTGGCTCATGGTTTCAGAGGTCTCAGTCCTGGTCGCTTGGCTCTGTTGCTTTTGCCACTGTGGTGGCACAGTACACCATGGTGGTAGTATATGGTGGAGGAAAGCTGCTCACTTCACAGTGTCTGGGAAGCAAAGAGGAAGACAGGAAGAAGTCAGAGGCCCAATAGCCCTTTCAAGGGAATATTCCCAATGACCTACTTCCTCTAACTAGGCCCCACCTCTTAAAAGTTTCCCTCATCTTGCAGTGGCACCATCAGCTGATGACCAAGCCTTCTATGCATCAGCTGTTGGGGAACATTTATGATCCAAACCCTAACACCTTGTATACAAGTGTTTATGATGAATAAAATCAATGTCGTGGTCATTAAAAAGAAGTGAAGTAGTGTTGTGTGAGTTGATGTAAGAGTGAAGTATGCCTATGATGATAAAAGTTGTGGGACACTATGAATCTTCTCACTTTTTTTTTTTTTTAAAGGAAATTACCATTTAGCATACACAAAGAACCATGCAGAAGAAAAACCAAACTGTTAACTATAGATATTTCTGGGCTTGGGGTTATGAGTGACTTTATTTGTTTCTGTATTTTTCTCTTATGTAGACCTGTATTAAACATTATTAAAAAATCAAAACTGAATGGAGAGTACATTCTGCTGCTGTGTTTAAATGGCTTATTGAAAAAGTGGTAAAACATTAGCATTTGTTTTCCCTTGCTTCTTGAAGTTGGCCCTTTTAGGCCAAGCAGCTCCTTGAAGCAGCCTGAGGCCGGGACCCTGGCCTTGGTCTGGGAGGGAGGGGAGAGGATGAGGACAAGGGATTCTTCTTCTCTTCTCATACTGCTGAGGAGTAACTTGTCTGCAACATCTTGGCCATAAAATGATGGCCCTTCTGACGTGCAGGAGAGAGGCAGAGGAACTTGGACCTTCTGGCTCTACGTGACCGACATTCGCAACACACTGGAGTCTGGGGCTTGGTATGGGTGGCGGGCTGTCAGCAAGGAAGAACGCAGCTTATACATGTGCTCTAATAATAGGGGGCTGTTGATGATTCTGGGGCTGGGATTTAGCTCAGTTGGTAGAGTGCTGCTCTATAGTCTCTGAGGTCCTGAGTTTGATTCCCAGCACCACAAAAATGGGAGAAGGATGTGGCAATCCACTCCCAAGGCAATCCCGAAACAATCAGCCATTGAAAAGCCTATGCGGGTTGCCATGAGTTGGACACGACTTGATAGCACCTACAACAACAACAAATTGATGATTCTAGCCTGCAGCCTACCATTATGGCTTCTGATCCTGCCAGATCTCGGAAGCTAAGCAGGGTTTGGCCTGGTTAGTACTTGGATGGGAGACCGCCTGGGAACACCAGGTGTTGTAGGCTTGGGAGAAGGACACAGCAACCCACTCCCAAAAAACAATCAGTCATTGAAAACCCTATGAATATCAGAGAAGCAGTAACAATAGTGTTTCACCTGTTGTACATAGGGTTGCTATGAGTCAGACACGGACTCAAAGGCACCTAACAACATTAATTATTCTGAAGTTCCAGAGTCACAGATTTATAGTCAGAACAGATTGTATATCAATTTGTGTGTTTAGAGGTGGAAACCAATGCCAAATGATATTGGACACTGATCAGAGCTCAGAGATGGGGCCAACCTGGCCTCTGGTCTTCCTTCCTATGCCTTCTCATGCTGTGTTGAATAATGTCCATTGCCAAATCCAGGTAACTCATCTGGTAATGGGATGAGTAACAGCAAACTGTTGGAGACTTTTTGTGAGTAAGTTGAAGCAGAAGTATGGAGTAAACATGAGTGCAAAAGTGTGGCCAGGTGGTTTGTGCCCTTGATTTGGCTTGAGATGCGCAGTCCTGGCCATGGGCCACCACCTGCTTGGCACAGGTCAGGGTGGTGACTGGGGCTGGTGAAGGGCAGCTGTGCTGAGCTTGGTCTTCCCTAGGGGCTTCGTTGTTCTCAAGGGTGGTGGCCATGGTCCTTGTTCCTTGTTTGTAAGAACCAGACATATCAGTGCTCAGGCTTCTGTTAGCAGCACCTGAGTTAGCTCAACATTTGTGGAGATGGTGTTTCTCCAAAGTACTGAGCTTATTTTATAATCATTAAAATCCTCATTTCATCCAACTTAATATAGTTTATAAGCTATCCAATGTGTTTTGGGGAGAGAGAAAAACCTTTGAAAATGTAAGTTTTGCTTTTAATTAAGCCTTAGTTAAGAAAACTCAGGATGCACAAACTATTCAGACTGTTATGTGTTATCTCTTCCCAGTATCTGGTTAGTAATGTGCACCACATTTTGCTAGATGTTTATTCATTTGAGTATTAGAATCAAATTTACTCTATATGTCTGTATCTTAGGCTTTGTATTTTTCAATGTCAAATGCAGTGGTGCTTTCAATCAGGAGGTACTTCGAAGCCAAGCCAAATTAAAATGATAATACCAACTTCTTATTGGCTTTGACACTTCATTTAGGTATATGTAACTGTACAACTGGGAGTAGGATGTGGCAGTCCACTCCCGAAAACGATCTCGAAAAAATTAGCCATTGAAAACCCTATGAGGGTTGCTGTGAGTCAGACCCAACTCTGTGGCACCTAACATCAACAACAAACTATACAATAGGAAATGCTTACCATTTGGTTTTGAGCATTTTTGAAAGCACAACTTGAAGTTTTTGGATACTACACAGCAGTAGGGATCCAGGTCCTGGGTCTGTTGACTTTGACCATTGGTTCATGTACATTATTGAATTTTAGCAATACCCATAGTAATAATACTCATAATTGTCTGCCTTTTCATTTTAGTGAATTTAAACTGAACTGGGCAACCTAGCTGTTTACATTTCATAGTTTTTCCTGTACGGTGTTCCAGGAAATTAGGGTTGCTTTTTGAGAACATTTTCGGATTCCCTTCTTCACCTGAGCTGCTTCTGTGTGTACAATAGCCACTGATTTTGCTCACGCATTCGGGTCATGATGTGAGAGGCTCACACGTAGTTTCTAACTTAGAATTTAGGCCTACATGGGTTTGATCTGACATGTTTACAGTTCCTTTTCCTTAGAACATGGCATATGCAAATGTTTTAAGTGCTCCAAACAGGATTAATCGTGTTGTCTTTATATAGCCACTTACACTTTTATTACATTATGATGTATTCAGTTAATGTCTGAGATGTTTCTTTGATTAAGGAAATCAGACATTGCCTTTGTGTCTTTTTGTTATTTTTCCTCCCTCCAGTTTTAGAGTGCATCATGTAAAATCTCAGGCCATGTGAATTGATAAAACCTCTTGGAAGAAAAAAAAAAATGATGGCCCTTCTGACGCTGGCAGCTCTGTAGGTGCTGATTCAGACTGGAGGCCTAGGGACGGGTAGGGGAAGGAGTGTGCAAAGCGGAGATGTTCCAGAGATAAAAACATGCTTTTACAGTTTTCTTCTTAAAATGTAGGGGTAGAGAGGGGAAGAATGCAAGACCAGAGTTTATAGATCTCAGTAGATATCTTGATTCTGATGGACAGATTTCATTCATTAGGGTTCAGATGCACAGAGCAGAATGAGATAGTAAGCTGCTAGTTGCCTGGGACTCGTTAGGTGCCATTGAGTTGTATGCTACTCATTTGTTGTTGTTGTTAGGTGCCCTCGAGTCGGTATCCGACTCATAGCGTCCCTCATAGGGTTTTCAATGGCTGAGTGCCTCGGGATTGCCTTGGGAGTGGATTGTCAGGCCCGGCTCCCATTTTTGCGGTGCTGGGAATTGAACTCGGGGGCCTCAGAGACTACAGCGAAGCGCTCTACCCACTGAGCTAAATCCCAGCCCATCCTACTCATAGTGCCCCTCATAGGGTTTTCAGTGGCTGATTGTTTCAGGAGTGCACTGCTACATCCTTCTTCCATTTTTGCGGTGCTGGGGATTGAACTCCGGTCCTCAGGAAGTACAGACCAGCACTCTATCAGCTGACCTAAACCCCAGCCCCCTGTTGTCTGTGAATCTTGGGTGTTACACATTATGCTGAGAATGAAGGTTACAATTTGCTTAAAAAAACAAACTTGGACCATTTGTGGCTTAAGTAGTGAGTGTGTGCAATGATGTTTTCCTTCCCTGCTGTGTGTATCTGGGTGTGATGTCCAGCCTGCATTTGAGTCACCAGGGTTCTGAGGCAGAAGGGAAGCTTCCCTGGGGACATATCTTTTTATTGTTGACTGTGACTTGGGCCCTATACCTGCACAAGGAACTTTTTTCCTTGTTCCTTCAGGCCCTTTGAGAGAGGAATCTCTCTTCTTTTATATAAGCAATGAAGTCATGCCTTGGAGGTCTGGCTAAAACCCAGAAAATTCCTTTGCTTTGTTTCCACTGAGGTGGATTCTACTTACAGGTAAGCAAAGGATGAATATGAATGGGTGGGGGGAAGGGGAGGGGAGGGAGTGGGGAGGGAGAGGAGAGGGAGAGAAGAGGAGAGGAGAGAAGCAAAAGCACAAGGCTCCATGATGCCCCAGCAGCCCAGTGACTGAGCATTGACACTAGTGGACCCCAGACATGGGCCCTGAGGCAAAGAAAAGAGGATTGCATTTCAGGAGAAACAAAATTGTGTCTGAGTGGCACATCTTGACCCTTATGTGATACAGTGGTGTGATGCAGTGTGTAGATACTTTGCATATTATCTGTGGTTTCCAGCCCAGTTTAGTCCCTTGGTGTTTGGTGTGGTTCCAGTTCTCTTTCATTTTACACAGCAGGGAGCAGGGGAGCATGGGAATAATGTACGGATAAGCCATGCAAACAGGACTTCTACTTTGGCTCTGTTTCTGAACATTTCTTGATATGATCTAAAATTTTATTAAATCCTCATTTTTTTATAGGAAAAAAATGGAGTCAGTTTATATTCCCTGGGAGCTCTGGTGGCTGGTTTTAAGAAGGGTAGAATGTGGGAAATATTTAAGTCATCCTATCTGCTGTTCACAATTTATTTGAAATGCCCTCTGTTGGGATATTGCTTTTTCTCTACTCTTTCTGTCCTTAACACTCCCTCCCCGCAGCGGCACTGGCTTCCTCATGGCTTAGTCATTTGTGTGCATATATCCTGCTTTATTCTCCCTGTGTAGACAGGTTTGGTATTTTGGTCTGTGCTAGTTTGGTTGTCTTGCTGTTAGGTGTGGTAGAGATCCCCTATGCACTTTGGCTGCTTTCGCACTGTTTGCCCTTTGTTGAGGGGCTCAATAATAAAATTGTTTTGAGCAGGATATTGCTTTGAACATCGTATTAGGGGCATTCCTGTGCCATATTGCCTTCCCTTGGGGCAAGACGAGGGGCAGGTGATGAAGATGGGCTTCTGGACCCCAGCTGAGGTGTACCTCTGAAAACTGCAGATGTGAGGATCCCACCTCCAAACAGGCTGCCCCATTTGGATGGAGAGACTGAGACATCCGGGTTTAAGAGCACTGACCAGTCCGATGTGCGTCAGCATTTGTGTTGAGAATTGATGCACTCATCAGTGGAGGGGGTTGGACTTTGAGGAGTAACCTTGTCTCCCAAATTGGACATTGAACAAGTCCATGAATTCTGTCAGCATTGATGCTGCCAAGCAGTGTTTTGACCTTTAAAAATTGATTTAGAAAATGTGCAAAATAGGAGCCAGGCACAATAGTGCACATCTGTAATCCTAGTGACTCAAGAGGCTGAGACCTGAGGATTATGCGATTGAGGCCTGAGGCAGTCTGCGCAACTGAAGATCCTATCTCAAAATAAAAAATAAAAAAGAGGTTGAGGGTGTAGCTCCCTGGTAGAGCACTTGGTTAGCATGTGTGCGACCCTGTGTTCAACCCCCAATACTGTACAAAAAAATGGACAGAATAATTTAATTATTATTTTTTTGCCTCACCCATGCTAGCTAGGCAAGCACTCTACTTCTGAGCCTCCCATATGCTCACCAGGTGCTCTCTCACTGAGTCACACATCCAGCCCTAATTTCTCCTCCTCATCTCACACTCCTCTTTTTCCTTTCTTACCTTCTTTTACCCTCTTTTGTTAGCTCCTGAAGCTATTAAGTTACTTCTTATGGAGCATCACTGTTTTGAAAGTTTGTAGTAGGGTGTTAGTTTAGTGGACAATAGTAGTAAACTTTTCAGACAAATATTTTAGAGTATGATGGCTGGGTTTTGTGTTTTCTTAGACCTCCATGGGGTTTAAAAGGTACTGATTGCCCAACTCACCATTTCAGAAGTAGGGAAGCTGATATAATATGACTTCTGATTTATTGTTCTGAGGTGGCATCAAGTCAGGTCTGACTCATAACTACCTGTGTACAACAGAATGAAACACTACCCAACACTATGCTATATGCCCAGTCCTATGTCAGTGCTTCACTGCTATTCATAGGATTTTCAATGGCTGATTGTTTGGTAGTGGGCTGGTGGGTCTTTCTCCCAAGCCTTTAGCACCTGGTGTTCCCAGGCTGTCTCTCATCCAAGGACTAACTAGGCGTGACATGGCGTAGCTTCTGAGATCTGACTGGATCAGATGCCAGGGTGGTATGGCTGTAGACTTCTGACTTACCTGTGACAAAAGCTCAAGACTCAAAGAAAGGTAAGACACAAATGAATGAGGGTGTATGGCCTTGTGTATATGCTCATTAGCATTTCATCTCTGCCTAGGTCTTTCCAGCCAGCCAAGGGACATGTCTGGTCTCTCTTTTGAGAAGATGAAACATATGAATCTATTTTTTGGCTAATTGTAGACACAGAGCAGAGTTGAGGCTTTAGTTCACCACAGGAAGCAGTGACAGACAGGATGGACCCTAGCACAGAACCAGCCTTCTGTGGCATTTCTCATGTGTGTAATAGAGTATCTGACGTATTCTACTACAAATCACATATTAAGATATATCTGTCACCTGCTAGGCTGCAAGCCTTATAAGGTCAGGGGGAATGACGTCCTACTTATTGTAGATTGTTGTTGTTGTTAGGTGGCGTCAAGTGGGTATCTGACTCATAGCGACCCTGGTAGGGTTTTCAATGGCTGACTGTTTCAGGATTTACTTGTGAGTGGATTGCCAGGTCCTTCTCCCATTTTTGCAGTGCTGAGAATTGAACTCGGGACCTCAGAGACTGCAGCGCAGTGCTCTACCAACTGAGCTAAATCCCAGCCCCACTTATTGGGGAAGTTGTATTCAAATAGCCATGATTTCATCTGGTTCTGTCAGGCTAAACCCATGGACAACATGAATATTTGTGTGCATTGTATGTGGATAGTGACAGCTGGTTGGGTTTTTTTCTCTTTAAATAATGTAAGTAGTGGGCATTAGAAAGATATTTTCTTGTTTTGTATGAAATTCAAGACATGTAAAGTAGAATGAGGAAAAACTTGGCTTAATTTAGTTTTTTCTCCCTTTTATCTTATTGATGACCAACAAACACAAATAACCACTAATGATCAGCAACAAGAAGATAGGGCTGCTGCTTCTGGAAATAATTATACTGGGCAGAGTACTTTCTCTTTGAAGTGCTTGTTTTAACTCCTTGCAATGAGAAAACATTTTATCTTAGGAGCAAAGCACAGTGTGTTCTGCCACATTTTTGCAGCTTTAGAATGTTTTCATAACAGAAAAAACTGCTAGAGTTTTAAATACAAATACCAGGCTTCTTTAGATTTATTTAATATTTGTCACTAGTTGGCAGAAAAACAAAACTGTAAATGCAAAGTAAAATGACTTTTTTGGTTATAAATATTGTTTCCGGAGCTCTTTCCTAAATCCTTGTGAATAAAATTACACTTGCAATATGTTTATAATCCCTTTAAATCCCTTAATCCTTAAAAAGAAAATTGACCCAGATGCTTAAATAAGGACTTTATTTACAGAATCGAGTATTTCTAATTTTCTTGGAATATCATTTTCCTTCTACTTACAAAACAGTACTTAAGCCTGCTCCAGAAACTTTGCCCTTTCCTGTGAATTTGTTAGTATGTGAATTCTATAGAAATTTGTTTTGGCTGTGAGCAAAGATTTACTTACAGATTTGAACTTCAGTGTAAAATGAAATAGGTTGACAGTGGAGGAGTTTAGTAAATTTTTCGTGTGTGTGTTTGTGGTGCCGGGGATTACACCTGGGGCCTGGCATGTGCTAGCTCTCTACCATTGAGCTACATTCCCCACCCCAATTTTTATATATCAAAACAGACTTACTTTTCCATTAATTAGTGGTGATTGCTCTTCATTGTCTTAACATTTTTTTTGTGACTCTCCATGAATAAGGATATAAAACCAATTTCAGGGCTATATAAACTGAGGACCAAGAGGCAGAGAAGTAGGAGGGAAGCAAAGTAAAGGAAGTTGCCTTCCTTTACTTTTAGTTTAAAACCTTATTAAATTTATTCCAGTAAAATGCTTTTCAGATTCTTACTTTTGATTTATCTGCTTATCTGCAAACAGAAGTAATATAAATATTACTCCTCTGATTAAGCTAGACAAGATTTTCATTAAAAGTACCAGATCATATTAGTGGGAATAAACTCCAATGTCCTCAATGTATTTGCCCTAAGAGGGTCTGGCTATTTGCAGTAAATATTGTACCCTGACCCTGCAGCCATAGCCCTGTGGCATCTGATCCCATCAAATCTTGGAAGCTAAGCAGGGTGGGGCCTGGTTAGTACTTGGATGGGAGACTGCCTGGGAACACCAGATACTGTAGGCTTGGGAGAAGGACCCGGCAACCCCCTCCCAAAAATCAGTCAGCCGTTGAAAACCCTATGAATAGCAGAGAAGCATTGACAATAGTGTTTCACCTGTTGTACACAGGGTTGCAATGACTTGGATACGGACTCAACAGCACGTAACAACAATTGTACCCTGAAGTATATGTTCTTATAGACTAAGGTTTCACTCTAAGCCATTTTTCAATTGTGTTTATTTTGGGGGTCAGTACTGACATTTCCCCATTTCTTTTTACATATATTTATATGAGCTGCCAGCTCCAGCCCACCCATCTCAGCCCTCAGCATACTCACAGTTGACTACTTTCCCTATCTTGAACATGAGCTCTCTGCTTTTCTTGGCAGCTCTGACCTCATTCTTGCCTTGCTTCCCTCCTGTTTTCTGCCACATCAGGCAGAAAACATCATCAGAACATCATCCTCAGTTTCCCCACCCCTGACGTATTTGAGTATGCCAGGGCCCATCTTTATTGCCTTCCTTTACTTTTCCTATTTCATTTCTCAGAGCTTCAGCACCCCCTGTATATGAGCCAGTCTGTCTTGCACGTTAGGACCATTTGCCCACTAGGTGCCCACTACATCCCTTTCTTTTCAAGGTTTCCTGATCTTACTCAACATGTACAATCAGAACTCACAGATGTCTCTTCTTATCTGTGCCTTAACCTGAGCTCATGGCACAGCCGTCCTTGTGGAAGCCTGAGCCAGAGCTCCAAGAACTAAGTGCTGTCTTTAGTACCCTCAGCTCCCTCAGTCTGGTCATCACTAGCTTATGGATTCTGTCTGCCAGAACCTTTATTCAGCCTCTCAGTCTTCAGTGCTTGGTTCTTAGTTCAGGCTCCCCAACTACCTTGTCTCCATTACTGCCAATAATTCTATGTAAACCTCCTTGGGTGCCCCCTTCTTCCCCAGGCAAGGGTGTACCTGTATTCACCTCACATGTCTGAATCCCTAGCTCTGGCATCTAGAGATACATGGAAAAATATTTGGAAATAAAAGGAACTTGTTGTTGTTAGGTGCCGTCGAGTCGGTATCCGACTCATAGCGACCCTCATAGGGTTTTCAATGGCTGACTGTTTAGGGATTGCCTTGGGAGTGGATTGCCAGGCCCTTCTCCCATTTTTGTGGTGCTGGGAATTGAACTCGGGACCTCAGAGACTGCAGCGCAGTGCTCTACCAACTGAGCCAAATCCCAACCCGTTAAAAGGAACTAAAGGGCTTGATTCCTCTTGCAAAAAGTAAGTGTACCTGAATCTTGGACAGAATTATAAAGAATGGGGAATTCAGGATTTCATCACAGGTGGACATTGTGCTATGTTTTTTGAGTGACTGTACCAGGCCCATTCTGATAAAGGGAACTGAACTTATCAATAAAGTTTTATAAACTTGCACACAGGAAGAGTCTATTTTTTAGTCTCTTAGCATACTTGAATAACTTAAAATAATTTTAAACAGCATTTAATTTTTAGCCCTTTGCACTTTATTGTTGAAATTGTATCTGGCAATGTGCCGTTTGCCTTCTGATATCTCCAAATTTTTATATTCTTCTGATCAGGATCTTGGATTTTTTTGTTTTGTTTTTTCGGTACTGGAGGTTGAACCCAGGGCCTTGCGCTTGCATGCTCTGCAAGTGCTGGATCACTGAGCTGCACCACCAGCCCATTTTTTTTTTACTTTTTGAGACAGGGTCTTGCTAAATTACGCAGACTGCCTCTGATCTCGAACTTGTGATCCTCTTGCCTCTGCCTCCCAAGCCGCTGGGATTACAGGCGTGCGCCACTGGTGCCCGGCACAGAATCTTGGGGATTTTTTTAAAACTCCAGTTCTCTCCTTATAACCAGGTTATAATCAGCTTCTCAGTGCTTCTGAGTGGCAGGATGCACCTCTACCTTTTCATTGATAACCTTTGAGGTAAGTTATAACAATAGTAAAGCTCATCACAGCAAGGAGAGATCAGCCTTGGTCTTTGAATGAAGTGTATCTTTTTAAGATTCTGATAAAAGTAGTGGGGAGATCTGTGGTTGGAGAAACTACCACAGCCTCAACTCTGACCAGTATATGATGTGCTCTTTAACTGCTTCTGACCCTGGGAAGTGAGGATACAGTCAAGGGCTCTGTTTTTTCATTTGTTCCATTTAATGTTGAGTCATTGCAAATTCACATATTTTCTTTTTCATTTCATATATAATGAAAGGCACCATTGCTCACTGGAGAGGTAGTGCAAGACAGCACATGGGACTTTCAGGTATTTTAACAAGCCTCAGAGGACTGAACAAGCTTTGATTTTTCTGCTCAGACAGTAGGGTTAATAATTGGGAAAATTCATGTGATTCCTGATAAAATAATCTCACACTTGCTTAGAAAAGTGGCAGTTCTTTACTTGCATACGTTAACTATTTTAGTTTGAAAAAAAATCCTTTTTCATTACACAAAAGTAACTTCCCTGGAAAATCTTACAATGCTTCATCTTACAAGCATTTTTCCCCTGTAGAGAAACTATGGATGTCAAAGTGATTTTGCCAAGATCTTATAGTGAATCATTGGGAAAGGTATGAATGAATCTAGAATTCCTACCTTTTCTTTGTGTTGTCTTTTACTATGATTAACGATTCTCAGGGCTCTGTATGATGTGTAAAATTATTTGGCAGTGGAGGAGTGAGCTACAGCATGAGCATATACAGTACTCAGGCAAATAGATGCTTGACATCTGTTGAAATTTTGGCTTTTAAAATAGGTTAGGTTGTATACTTTAGGAATGATTTTTTTAAAAAATACAAAGTATCTGTAAAGATACTATGACTCTATGTGTGATAAGATACCATGAAAGGATATATCCAAATCTTAATGGTAGAAAGATTATCTCTTAAGATGTGTTTGATGTTTAATGACAAAGAGAAAAATGTTTTGAGTCATTGGGTCTTTGGGAATTATGTCATGGACACAAAACACAAGCATACTTTAAAGGCCTACTGAAGCCACTTTGTTGATTAATTTTTGATGTGAGTTAGAAAGGGGATTTTTTTTTCTCTGTAAAGTTGTTAAATAGACAGTGGGCCTATGGGTATAGGGCATTCAGTTAAATTTTCCATACATAGGAAAATAGAAAAAATGGGTTTGGGTGTTAGGTCATAACAAAAACTAGGTCATCTACAAAAACTTTGATTTTATAGATTGACTTCATGCTTGCCTAGTTTTCACTGGCCACAGATATTAGACTGAATGTTGTGGCTGGGCATCATCTAAGCAGGGTACACATACATATTCCCTGAAGTGTAGTTTCCTTATATCTGATGCTGCTTTGGAGAATCCTGTCAGAAGGGAGCGGTGAGACAATGAAGCGTGGTAGGGAGGACACCATAGCAGGTGAGGCGACACCTTTTAGTACATTCTTTTAATCATGACTTTTCCATTAGAAAGTAAAAGCTTGATAGTCTCCATTTGAAGAAGTCATGATGTGTTGCTGTGATATTAGCCATGAGTTGCTCACTCCTTGCTTAAAACCTCCCAGGTTTGTTGTTCTGTTACTCAGTTATTAGGAAATGTGGGACCAAGTCATAATTTGTTTATTCTCATTAAAGAAAATAATGATGCTATGATTTAAAAAATACTGTATAAGGTAATTTTAGTCTTGTCTTCTTCATCCCATCATTTACTGAGGAAAGCTTTCCAAAAAATTATGCCATGAAATCTAGAACAATGGCATAATGTTTTGGTGTCCCATGCTGGAGCCAAACGTCATGTAGAGATGGCAGCTTCTCCAGAGGACCTATGCGTTTTAGCCGGACAACCTGAGTTTCAATCCAAGGCCTGCTTCAGGGAGTGTGCCCTGCGCTGGTCACTCAACCTTGTTCAGTACTGTAAATTCTCTAACACATTCCCTGGCACGCCAGAGGTGCTTAGTAAGTAGCGTTCCGCTTCTCTGTAGTTGCGTGCTTACTCCATGGAAAGCATGTCTGGTTCCCAGCCTTCCCCCACCTGGCTCCTTCTGCACCTCTGCGGATCATCCCACGCGGCGTGGGTGGAGAGCACGGTCACACAGCTCGGGCATGCCCCAGTGCATGGACACCCACTGCTGCAGGGGTGGAATAACACGCCTTCCTTTCGCGCAGGTGCCTGAGATCATCAGCTCCATCCGCCAGGCTGGGAAGATTGCCCGCCAGGAGGAGCTGCGCTGCCCGTCCGAGTTCGACGACACGTTCGCCAAGAAGTTCGAGGTGCTCTTCTGTGGCCGAGTGACTGTGGCCCACAAGAAGGCGCCGCCGGCCCTGATCGACGAGTGCATCAAGAAGTTTAACCACGTCAGCTGCAGCCTCCGAGCCGACTGGGCTGCATCCACGCAGCCGCCCGCTGAGCCCGCTGAGCCCGGCCCCCGGCCCATGCGCAAGTCCTTCTCTCAGCCTGGCCTGCGCTCGCTGGCCTTCAGGAAGGAGTTCCAGGATGCTGGCCTCCGCGCAGGCCTCTTCAGCTCCTTCGAGGAGAATGACATTGAGACCCACCTAATTAGCGGACACAATATTGTGCAGCCCACAGATATTGAGGAAAATCGAACTATGCTCTTCACGGTAAAATATTATCAGTCTTTCTGCTTGTGGGCAGTCCGAGATGTGTGTTCAAGAGAAACATCTGCTTTACCCAGTGAATAGTCTTAGTGCTTTTGGATTTGTGTGTTAACCCATGTGTTTTTATGCTGAATACTTCTTTACTTGGGATACAATTCTTATGTTAGCTACAGATCTTTAAAGTCGTCAGAGGGAAACAGAATCTATCTTAAACCTTTGAATAATTTTTATCTCCTTTCTACATCTCATGGTTTTAAAGATACCTATTCAGTTTGGGGGCTGAGATTTAGCTCAGTTGGTAGAGCCCTGCTCTGCAGTCTCTGAGGTCCCAAGTTCGATTCCCAGTACTGCAATAGTGGGCGAAGGATGTGGCAGTCCACTCCCAAGGCAATCCCGAAACAGCCATTGAAAACCCTATGAGGGTGGATATGAGTTGGACATGACTCAATAGCACCTTATAACAACAACAAATTCAATTTGGAAAGAACAGTTAAGATACATAAGAGGCCAAAAGAGGGTATTAAAACAATGTGTCTTAATTTAGGTGGAAAATACTGTCTCTTTACTACTTAATTAATCTGTAAAACATTTACCCTTTGTTAGCCAGGAGAACTGGATTCATAGGTAACATTCTATTTGAAACTAATATCCAAACTAAAATATTAGGGTAGCCAGTTGCTTTTCCCTTCCAGAAAAAAAAAAATTATTAAATTGACAGCCAAATGCCAGAAAAGGTATGGACAGGTCACTGTCTGGTGGTTGGTGTCCTGAGTCTCATGCTCACCTGGGCTTGCCTTCCCTGGAAGTTCCCTGGGTCTGAGCTCATGGGACTCTGAGCCTCCCAGCAGTGAGCTGGTCTTTGCTGATGTGGGGAACTGGCTTTTCCTTGATCCCCTCTCTACCTCTTCTTGCCTTAAATGTAATTTATCCTTTTTTGTGTTTAATCCAAGGCAGTGAAATGGCCAAGGAGTAAGGAAGCTGGCCTCATAGACTAATGTGCAGGTATATGCAGATTTAAAATCTAGATCGTGTGTCAGAGGATAAATAGGGCTGATTTCTTCCTCCTTTCATCATTGACCTAGTATATTGAAAACAGTGCTATGTTGACGGTAAGGTGGTGCTTTAATTTTTAAACTCTGATGTCATTGAAAAAGCTGCACAGTGCATTTATTTGTAGTTATTGTGTTATGACTCTGTATAAAGTCCCTTATAACATGCTAGAAACAGCAGCAGTGAGCAAAACAGGCATGGTATCTGCCTGTGTGGGATTTAGATTCCTGCAAGGGAGACAGGCAACTGATTGTACCAGTAATTATGTAATTACAATTGCTATAAATGCTGCAAAGATGTAGAGGATGCTGAGGCACTAGCCAGGGGATCAGGAGACATGTCTTTGAAAGAGGGATTCTCACAAAGCAGAGGTTTCCATGTGGCCAATCGGCAGGGTCTCCTTGGTTCAGAGAGTAGCAGGTAAGAAGACCTGAAGGGTGGGACGAAGCATGGTACTTGGAAGTGTCCAGAAGCCATTGTACTTCTGTGTCCTTTGCTTGGCGGCCTCCTTTCAGTTGTCCTGGGTTTTGCTTCCTTACTTCCTTCAGGTCTCTGTTGAGATGTTAATGTGATGTGAAGAAGTAGTCTTGTCCCATCTTACATCTTTGCTTAATTTTTCTCCATAGCACTGATGGCCATCTGACACAATTGTAAATTAGGTATTTTATGTCCCTTGTGCCCCCAAGAAGATAGGCCTCACAAGGGCAAGGATTTTCTTTTTCTTCTTATTTTTCAGTATTGAAGGTTGAACCCAGGGTCTCACGCTTGCATGCTTTGCAAGTGCTGTACCACTGAGCTGCAACCCACCCCATTTCTTTTACTTTTTTGAGACAGGGTATCACTATATTATGCAGACTGTCTGTGGTCTTGAACTTGCGATCCTCCTGCCTCTGCCTCCCGAGTCGCTGGGATTACAGGTGTGCGCCACTGTGCCCGGCTAGGGCAAGGATTTTCTGCATGTTCACTGCCATTATCACTAGTGCCCAGAGCACAGCCTGGCATGTGTAGGTGCTCAGTAGAGTGAGCAAGTTGCTCAGGTGTATGAGCAAGAAGACCAGGTGACTGCACTAAAAGCAAGGGGGGGCAGAGGGTAGAGATGGGTCTGAGGTGGGAGGCAGGGGCTTTGTTAGGCACAACCGTATGGATCATGTTCAAATTTGTTTTTAGTCCTAAAAGCAGTGGACAGTCATGGAAAGGTTTAAAATACAATATTAAATAGCTTTGGCTATAGAGCAAGGCTATCATTGGGGAGGGAAAAGAGTAGGAGGAGGGCTAAGAAGCTGTGGCAGTAGTCCAGGGGAGAGAAGAGAAGCTTGGAATATGAAGGCAGTGGGGATGGAGAGAGGTGGACCCATGTGACAGAGTTTGGAAGTCAAGCTGATGGGAAAATGGGATTGATTGGATGTGCAGAGGATCTCAGGAGCCCTGCCTGACTTTAAATTCTAATCTGCTCTTTATACATTAGCCACAACCAAATAAGAGTGCTTTGGAGTTCCTCAGCTATGAGATATTTAGATTCTTTCTAAAAATAAAGAATATCTCTTGTATATAACACTGACCTCTAACAAGATGAAATATACCCCAAATAGAGATTCATTCTTTTTTTTTTTTTTTTTTTTTTTTTTTTAAGTCACAGGGGTACCGAATCAGTTCCTTCTATATACAGGGACACATATTCTAATCTAATTTAGAAAGATGATGCATGTTAAAATGCTGGTTTCCCTCATACTTGATTTTCATGGAAGGATAAGGGTAACAGCCTCCCCATCAGTCTCACCTGACTAGAGGAATACACTTCAGAAATAGTGAGCAAAACTGCCGAGTGCAAACCTATGACCTGAACAATAGAATGCACAATTCTTGGTCCTCCTCATTGAAAGTAAATTACCCTTGGTTTATACCCCAGTTCCCAACAGACTTGTTTATCTGATTTGTATTTTATATCAAGGTATAAAGAATTTAGAAGAAAAGGAACTGTGAGTAACAGTGATGGCAGTAGGATGTGACCACTGACTTCTTGAACCGGTAGAGAAGTGAAATCTGTGGAAAACAACTCACACAGGAACTGAGCCGCTTAGCAATATGAAGGCATGAAGGCATGGAGGCCAGGGAGGCAGCCTTCCAAAGCCAGCCCGGGGCACATGCTATCTTAAAAGTATGGGCATTGCAACATAGCAGTCTACTATAATGGGTGTTGTATAATATCCCAAATCAATAAGGTAGTGTTAATTTAGCTAATATTGTAACTTTAAAGTCAGCTGGATAGTGTATGTGAATACCTAACGCATTGTATGTACTCTACCAATGGTAGATTATTTTGGCAATAATTTTAAAAGACTGGTAAAAAATAATCATTAGAAAGTGTTTTGGAAATTTTAAATAGAAACTTCTGTTTTCTGGAATATTCACTTGCATCCTTATAAAGGGGATTTGGATTCTGAGGCTTATTGCTGACTTTTGGATATTTGGTATTTTCCCCTCAGAGAAGATTGTGGTTTTATGTAGTTGAGTGCTTTATAGGTGTCCTGCGCCACCTGAAATCTGTTGCATAAATTAGATCCTTTGAAATGATTCTCTACAATGATGTAGTTAGAGTTTTATAAGAGCTACCACCTTTCCTCTTCATTTTCATAGGTCATGACATGAGAAAATCTATATAATAAATTTGAGTTCCGTTTTCATGAGAAGCTAGTTTCTTTTTTGTTTGTCTTTTAAGATTGGCCAATCTGAAGTTTACCTCATCAGCCCTGATACCAAAAAAATAGCATTGGAGAAAAATTTTAAGGAGATATCCTTTTGCTCTCAGGTAAATGGAGACTGGTTACTGGTTCGATTCCAATTCTTTTAATAGCTGCCATATAATAGACCTGCTATTGTGTAACAACATGTATTTTTCTAAGTAATTGACTTGTAATCTGGCATTTCTTTTTCCTTTAGAATATTAAGGCAAATTATAAGAATAATTTTAAAATTAAGAAATTTGCTCTGAGCAACAATACCCCAGAGAAAATAGATCTACCTTTCTTTTTTTCAGTTATTGGTAGTAATATTCCTTTGTTATGGTTTTTAGGGGTTATATTTGTATGCTTGTCTTACGTATATTTATACATACACACCAAATGGGTGGATATTTGAATTCTTCTTTAGAAAAATTCATAACTTTTCTAATACCAATCATCATTTCTTCTCCCTTAATATATAATGATAACACTTAGCTTTGAGGATATTTTACCCAGAATACAGTGTCTACGTGAAATCTTCTATATTGGTAATCTCCCAGGTATGTTTCATAGAGGGATTTTTGGGTATTTGTCAACTATGATGAGCTATGCTAGTTTTTCTCAGATTTTCCTAATGAATATGAGCTCAGTTAGATTAATGTTTGGCTATTTTTTGAACTATGACATTTCATTTCCTTAACTAAGATATAGTGAAAATCTCTGTGATCTACTTAAGTATTCAAAAAGGAATTTTTTCAAAACATGAAAATAAAAATGTTCTTAATTTGAACCATTTTCAAAGATGTTTTTCTAAATCACATTTGCCTGTGTAGCAACTTCTATTTAGAATTTTTAGTTTGCTCTTGGAGAATGTTGAATAGAATACAAAGGATATGTCAGTGATTACTTACTTATTGGGAAAATATTTGGTCAATTTGCTTCTATTTATGTGGCAATATTAATGTTAAACTTTTTCTTTTTAATGTGATGGTTTTATTATTTCCTTAAGATGTACATTTTATAAGTTTGCACTCATATCTCTGATGCTTTCAGAAGGCCTTGATGTATTAATATTTATAGAAGTATTTTATCTGTATTGTGGTTGTTTCTATTAATGCTTTTAAAACAAGTTTATATATTAATGTTTATTAGAAAGAACTCTTAGGAAACTATGACAGAGCCTTAGCCTTACTATCTTATGTTTAGAAGTTTCTCTGTGTATGTATAATATTTTATTCATTTTTATACCAGTTTACTTCAGTATTTACCTATTTGTTATTTTAAGAGTACAAACATGTTTAAGTATTTTTTTTAACTTTTCTATGTATGTGAGTTTGTGTGTACTTGTTCATCCGTGAATGTGTGTGTATGGATGTGTTGCAGCCTTAATCTCTTGTCTATCTTTGATTTTTAAGTAGTTTTTTATTCTTTAAGACCTAAGAGAAGTTCTCATTTCTCCATCAACTTTTCTTCACTTCCTTTTAGTACTAAAATGAGCATTGAAACTTGAATGTTCAGACCTTACTTCTCATTGCAAGAAAATTAAAGTAACATTTTAAGCCAGGCATGGTAGTGCATGCTTGTAATCCCAGAGACTTGGGAGGCTGAGGAAGAAGTATTTGAAGTTTGGAATAGAGGCAGCCTGTGCAGTTTAGTGAGAGCCTGTCTCAAAATGAAAGATAAAAAGGGACTGGGGCTGCACCTCAGTGGTAGAGCCCTTGAAAAGTATGTGTGAGGCCCTGGGTTCAAGCTCCATGTACCCCAAAAATAAATAAATAAATAAATAATAACATTTTGGTAGAATGATGTTGATCTTTATATGTGAAAGATGCTTTTAGATTTTTTAAATGTTTTTAAAATATCTGAAAAAAATTGTAATTTTATAGTATTCTTTAAAAAGATGCTGTGTAAATCTTCAGTTGCATCTCTGACAGTCATGCCTGTGCTGGATACAACTCAACCTCCCTTTTTCTTCTTCTTCCCCTGCTTTCCACAGGGCATTAGACATGTGGACCACTTTGGCTTTATTTGCCGGGAGTCTTCAGGTGGTGGTGGTTTTCATTACGTCTGTTACGTGTTCCAATGTACAAATGAAGCTCTGGTGAGAGAGGATGAGTATTTCTTACCCTGAGACCTTATTAATGAGGAATTTCAACCTCTCTAATTTTTCTGTTCTTAGCAAAACTACATAACCTCATTGACATATCATTAGTTGGTTTTAATTATTCTCTCACAACTAATGACTATCTAGTCAAAACATATTTGGGTTTGCATTTTAATTTTTCATTATTTTTGAAGAACATGCTTACTATGACCTTCTGTTCTAATGCAACATTTTAAGATATCATTTTGGCTGGTCATGGTAGTACACTTCTGTAATCCCAGCACTTGGGAGGCTGAGGCAAGGAGGATCATGAGTTAGAGGTCAGCCTGAGCTACATAGCAAGATCTTGTGTCAAAAAATAAAATAAATGTAATTTTGGACTTTGGACCAGAGGAGTGGGCCGTTCACTCAGTCTTTAATTTATATTTTTACTTCGTATCGTATCTGCCTTAAGAGCACTGAGCCTTTACATAGTATTTCTTAGTCAGTAATCCTGGTAGTTATTATCTGTCAGCCTGTGAAGAGTCCAGAAAAGTCTTAAAATACTGTCTCTTCCATAAATTTTGTGACATCCCAGCCTAGCTGACTTTAAATTGAATCTTTGCTGCCTATGGTTTCTCTTCTCTTCCTCTAGGTTGATGAGATCATGATGACCCTGAAGCAGGCCTTCACCGTGGCTGCGGTGCAGCAGACAGCTAAAGCACCGGCCCAGCTGTGTGAGGGCTGCCCCTTGCAGGCCCTGCACAAGCTCTGTGAGAGGATAGAGGGTGAGTAGGGGGGCACTTTCAGACTGTCACACCAGTGGGGTTCCAGGCTCTGGAAAAGTTTATATGGCAGCATCTGTTGCAAGGGTCTGACTGACAGAGGATTGTATTAGTCACAGGGAGTTGAGGTGGATGCTCTCGTTGTGCTGGGGTGTCTTCTGTATGCCACATATTTTCCAGGGTACTATGGATGGAAAGATAAGAACTCATGTCCCCTTTTACCCTATCCCTTCTGAGACTCTCTGAGGATAGTGGAGCCGTTAGAGAACCGCAGTTTACCAAATGAGTTGTACAACGTTTATAGAGACTTGTGTGGTGGTGGGTCAGTCATATTGGCCACTGCAGGGAGATCTAATAAGATAAGATCTCTAAGGCATTTCCACTAAGATTTTCCATTAGAAGATGGCCTGTAATCTCTGCCAGGACAGTTTTAATGGAAGGGGACAGAAGACACACTGCAGTTAAAGAGTAAATGAGAAAGAATAAAAGAAGTGGTGAGTATATTGATCATTATTTCTAGAAACTTGTCTTAGGAAGAAACTATAATAAAAGTTTAGGGTTTTCAGTTAATATTTATTGGATATTTAAGATATGCCAGGCACTGTGCTAAGTGCTTTCTTTACTACACATTATTATCTATTTAATCTTTACAGTATTTCTGAGGAAGAAAGAGGGCTATTTATTTTTCACATTTTACAGATGAATTGAGGATTAGAGACATCTAGGAATAAACTAGTGTTTAGTGAGCCCTAGGATCTGAGACCAGGTGGTAAAGCCCTTGCTAATATCTACAACCAACCCCATTTTTTCCAAGAAGCGTACTATGCTGGTGAAGAACCTGGCATGGTGCTTGACTTTTTTGTTCTTGTTGTTGTTATTTTTGGAATTTGGAGAGAAATTTAAGCAAATTCTGAGCTAGACTGGTTAGAGAGGAGTGGAATGAATGCCTCTTGAGAAAGGGTGAGGCATCTGCCTTTGACAAGATGAAAGAAGGTCTGACTGGCTCAGCAGGGAGAGGATGAGGTAAGGGGTATGGCAGGTGGTTTTGCTGCTCATTTGAGGGAATCTGGAAGGTGCAAGGGTGTATGGCTCTGTTTTCTTGATTTTACATTTTGTTCTATTTCCAGAAAGACTTCCAAAATGTTTGTGCGTGGTTTAGGGATGTCACATGATTTAAACCACCTATGTTATTGTAAAAACAAAAGACTTGAACATTTCTTGTGTATCTAGTATACTTATATGCTATAATTATCTAAAGAAAACCTACATCAACGTTTAGACCTGATTTCCCTTTGTATTTAAATAATTGTGACAGAAATACAGATAACATAAAATTTACCGTTTTAACTTTTATTATGTGTGCAGTTCAGTGGCCTTGAGTCCATTTCTGTTGTTATATAACCCAGCCCCACCATCCATCTCCAAATTTTTTATCTTTCTCAGTTGTAACTCAGTAAACACTTTCCCTTTTTACTTTACCCTGCCCCTGGCAACCACCATTTGTCTTTCTGTTTCTATGGAAATTGGATTGCTCTAGGTACCTCGTTGTTGTTGTTAGGTGCCTTCTAGTCTGGTCCGACTCTTAGTGACCTAATGTACAATAGAACGAAACACTCCCCAACACCGTGCCATGCACATGATATTTTTTATGTTTAAGCACATTGTGGCAGCCACTGTGTCAATCTATATAGTTGTGGTTCTTCCTTTCCTTTGTTGACCTACCACTCCTCCAAAATGATGTTCTTCTCCAGAGATTGATCCCTCCTGACAACATGTCCAAAATACATAAGATGCAGTCTGGCCATTCTTGCTTCCAAGGAGCATTCTGCTTGCACTTCTAGGGCTGATCTGTTTGTTCTTTTGGCAGTCCATGGTATATTCAATATTCATGTCCAGCACCATAATTCAAAAGCATCAATTCTTCTGTCTCCTTGATTCAATGTCCAGCCTTCACAAACATGTATAGCTTCCCTGCTATCCATAGAGTTTTCAATGGCTGATTGTTTCAGGATTGTTTTGGGAGTGGCTGCCAGGTCCTTCTTCCATTTTTGCAGTGCTGAAGATCAAACCCAGGGCCTCGAGAGTACACAGCATCACACTACCAATTGAGCTAAACCTCAGCCCTGTACTCCATTATATGTATCCATTTATCTGTAAGTGGACATTTGGGTTGTTTCCACCTTTTGGCTATTGTGAATAATGTTGTGAATGTTGGTGTACAAATATCTGTTTACATTTTTAGCTTTTAATTCTTTTGGGTATATAGCTAGAAGTAAAATTGCTAGATTATGTGGTTATTTTTGCTTAATATTTTTAGGAATTGCCATACTATTGTACAATGGCTATTCCATTTTATATTCCCACTAGCGGTACACAGGGGTTCCAGTTTCTCTGCATCCTTGCCACAGCTTATTGTTTTCTTTCTTCTTTTCTTTTCTTTTGATGATAGCCATCCAAATGGATGTGAAATAGTGTCTGTTTATCTTTTAAAATGAGATAAATTAACAGTTGACATCTTAAGTTCTGGGAAGGTTCATTTGTGGCTTCACAGTGCTCTTTAGAATAAGCATGATTAATATTTTTGACTGTTCCCATGTTGCTACTATTTGCTGACATACAGAATATATCTGGGAACAAGAGAAGTTTTGCTTTAACTAGAGATCTAAACTAAGATCATTGGTCTTTTCCTTAGTGGTTGTCAAGATAAGGTAAATGATGATAGAAATGTCCCTTATGAGCTTATTAAGAAGTCAGCAGTGACTTTGGCCTTGAAAATAAAGCAGATCACGAACTGGCATGCTTCCAGAGTTGCACTTGATAAATCTTTATGTGGTCTGGCTGAGCTTTCAGAAAGTTATAGCTGAAAAGTATAATCAGGGTGGAGATTTTGCCACTGTAGTTTTGGAAATAATCATTCAATTCATCTTTTACATGATAAAATCGAACCAAGGCAGAAAGTTCTACTAATGGAAAAACGAACCATTAAGTGGTGCCATTAGAAGTCTAGGGAGGGTATATTTTACCTCCAGGATGGGAAGTATTTTGAAAATATAGATGGAGCATTATGAAAGGCATCCTCAGTAAAGGAGGTGCTGCTTATTTTATGGATAGATTTGTAATCCTTTGCTTTTCACTATTGCAACTCTGATAAATAGAATGAAGTAGTTTATTTAAACTCATTGTATGTAGCCAGGCATGGTGGCACACTCCTGTAATCCCAACAATTGGCTGAGGCAGGAGGATTATGAGTTTATGGCTAGCCTGGGCTATATAGCAAGTTCTAGGCCAGCCTGAGCTACATGTGAGACGTTGTCTCAGACAAACAGACAGACAAAAAAAAATACACATACATAAAACCCCCAATCAACAACAACAAAAACTCACTATTCCTATAAAGGTAGTTCTAACAGGAAGTTATGGTCTAAGAACTCCATAAACTATGGAAAGGACCATAAAATACAGACGGACAATGTTTTCTTAACCAGTTGAGGCAAACAAGTTATGCCTCAGAATCTGTGAAATAGAATAAATACGCTGTGCATGTTGATTACAGCAGACACGCCATTCTGACATGCTTGCACAGTTTGTAAGAGGTGCAGCTGCTCTTGATTCTGTACCTGCACCATATAGTTATACAGCTGCAATAATATTAAATAATGTTCTGCTTATTTTAAAGTTTAGAGGAACATTTTGGAAATTACTATAATTATGCTTTCTCTAAAAAAAAAGTTGAACTGAGGTTTTCTTTTAGTTCTCAGTAAATTTTTTCTGTAACAAAGTTATTCATCAGAGCTTCTGATAAGACCTTTTCTGCATTGGCAGTGTGAGGCATCTTTACTAACAATGGGAATTCCCTGTATTCTGGTTACCTTTTTCTCCTTTGTTCTCTGCCTCTCATTCTCTCTGCCCCCTTCTCCAAC
This sequence comes from Pedetes capensis, assembly GCA_007922755.1. Taxonomy (NCBI): domain Eukaryota; kingdom Metazoa; phylum Chordata; class Mammalia; order Rodentia; family Pedetidae; genus Pedetes; species Pedetes capensis. The sequence continues at coordinate 149,735 of VMDO01001420.1, forward strand.
TCACTTGGGATCACTTAGATCCCTTTGAGGAGATACCTTCAGTGTGGATACCGGAGTGGCTGAGGGTGGTGAAAAATCCATGTGGCAGGTGCCCAGACCCAGGTGGAACCAGCTGGTTTGAGGTGGGACAGAAAGGACCTGATGAATCCATGCATCCCAAATCAGGCTAGGACTGGGCACATGAGCCATCACACCGGCTGAAATGAAGAGGCTGTGGCTTATGATATCACCTTAAGTTCTCAAGTGTACAATTAGTCTAGCCCTTCTTCTAGTGTAATTCTTCATAGCGTTTGGGGGCTTTACCCCCTTGTGAATGTTTGACCAAACAATATATTATTTCCAAAATATGGTGCTTAGAGAGTATCAGAGACATTCTCCATATTTGAGTAGATTTTTTAGTTAATGATTACTGAGTGCCTGCTTTATTCTTTCCTTCCTTCCTTCCTTCCTTCCTTCCTTCCTTCCTCTTTCCTTCTTTCTTTTCTTTTTCTTTTTTTAGAAACAGTCTTAATATGTAACCCCAGTGTGTTCTTGAATTGACCGTCCTTTTGCCTGTGGCTCCCAAATGCTAGGATCACAGGTGTGTGCCACCATGCCAGGCTTTTATTCATAGTTTTAAACACAGTTTTGCTTCAACATTTGACTAGTTGCAGTAGTAAAGTCTTGTATCGGCTTCCTTGGCTTTGTGTTACATCACACATGGCTGGAAGAGTTCATGAATTGCACTCTGACAAATCGTCTGTCTTTTCTGTACCTCAGCCCACCTCTGAGTTCACTCTTATATTGAGGCCACATATGTAATAGAAGACTTGGCTTTGCCAGTCACAAGATGAAGTGGAGACCACAGGAGTCTGGTTTCTGGAGGCAGTCTGATATGGTTCATATTCTAACTCTGTCTCTTACTTGATGGATGGCATTGGACAAAGTTCTTGACTTCGCCCTGTGTCAGTTTTCTCATCTATACATTGTTGCTGTAATTAGATGCCGTTGAGTCAGTATCCGACTCACAGCGACCCTATATACAACAGATGAAATACTATTGTCAGTGCTTCTCTGCTATTCATAGGGTTTTCAATAGCTGATTGTTTTTTGGGAGTGGGTTGCCGAGTCCCTCTCCCAAGCCTGTGGCACCTAGTGTTCCCAGGTGGTCTCCTGTCCAGGCCTATCCAGGTATTAACCAGGCCTGACCCTGCTTAGCTTCTGAGATCTGATGCCACAGTGTACGACTGGAGGCTGTCATCTATACATTGTTGTTGTTGTGCCTACTTCAAAGACCCTGGCTTCACATCACAGGGTTCCCTCTGGCCAAACTCAGTCCTGGAGGTGCATCTACCACTGCTAGGGCTCTGAGCCTTTGCTCTGCCCTCTCAGGGGCTTCTCTTTGGGACAAGGAGTAGGTGACAGTGGGTGAGGGAGGGCTGCCCTCAGAAGGAATCAGCAGCAAATATTTTCCATGGCAGTTGGGTCAGCAAATCCTTTATTTTCAGTCTTTTCATCTGGTGTGAAATTTATCTCTGGATGTCAAGAAAAGACAAAACAGTCCATGAAGTGTATTCATGCGGGGAAGGAACCTAAGTGTCAGATTCTGATGGACACTAATGTTTTACACAGTGCTTTTATTTTTTATAACTTTTCCTCATGTCTTTGCTGTAAGTGGTCTTAAAACTATTAATAAGCATGTGATGGCAAAAGTAAAATTATTAGTCACATGAATCCATTTTATGTGAGGGGAACTTAATGTGCAAGAGAAAAATGTGGGTCAGTTTTCAAATCAAGTAGCAATTTTCGTTAAGAAAGTTTTCATATTTACAGGAATTTTTAATTTTTAGGAGAATGTTGTGATTGTTTTAACATGGAGAAAATGATCTGGAACTGTGCACACCTGTGGCAAGAGTCCAAGCAGGTGGTATGGAAATAATGTGAGGTCTCTTGGGCCTCAGTTTCCTGAACCATATTTCATGAAATAGGGATAGCTTCTTCATTATGTTGTTTTGAGAATTAAGTGAAATGCTGCAGGTTCAATTCTTAATATACAGGGCCTTGCACATCAGAGCTCAGTTAAAAGAGGATGACGGCTATACTGTCACACTGTCAGGGATTAGAAGTTCTCTAAAGTCCTGCCGTCTACAGCGTACCACTATGGCATCAGATCTGGTCAGATCTTCGAAGCTAAGCAGGATCAAACCTGATTAGTTCTTGGATGGGAGACTACCTGGGAACACCAGGTACCAAAGGCTTGGGAGAAGGACCCAGCAACCCACTCCCAAAAAACAATCAGCCGTTGAAAACACTATGAGTAGCAGAGAAGCACTGACATAGTGCTGGACATGGCCCAGTGTTGGGTAGTGTTTTGTTCTGTTGTACATAGGGTCACTAGGAGCCGGACCTGACTCAACGGCACCTAACAACAACAGAAAAGTCTTGCCAGCATGCAGTACGTGGGTGAGAATGTGAAGGGAGTGAGTAAGGAAGATGTTAACTCTACCTCATAACTCTTAAATAGTTTTCTTTATGCTTTTCCTTTTTCTCAATAGGAATGAATTCTTCCAAAACCAAACTAGAACTCCAGAGGCACCTGACAACATTGACCAATCAGGAGCAGGCAACTATTTTTGAGGAGGTTCAGGTATAGTACATAGTTTTTAAGTTCTAACAGGAAAGCAAAGCCAGGGACCGCCCCCCCCCCCCCCCCCCCCCCCCCCCCCCCCCCCCCCCCCCCCCCCCCCCCCGCCTCCCCATGAAATGTCCTGCTGTGGACAGAGTAGTAAAGTAGGTCACATAGCCCCAAAGAGAGGCCTTGACCTCTTGTTGGTTTAAGCATTAATGGCCTCCAGAGGGGCCAGATTGGAACTTTAGAGTCAACTTCAGGTCTCAGCTTTTATGGACAAAGGGAGGAAAGCAGGGACACTTCTCCCCTGAACAATATGTTAAGCTAGGAGAGAAGAAGTTCTTATAAAGTGGAAGGAACTTTAGCCTGGGAAACAGAAGACTTGGACTTTGGTCCACACACTCTCCTCTGCTCTCTGCGAACCTCTGCCAGCCCTTCCTGCTGACAATCTCAGCCCGAAATGTGGGAATCACATGAGACATTGTACATGAACTTGAACACAATTGTTCCTTTGTTAGAGCCATATAATATATCTAACCTTAAAAAAAAAACAACCCAATTCCTTGTCCTTCTGCATTAAACCTGGAAATGAGCTTTCATTCTTGCGGTGAGCTGCAGCGTATCTAGGGAAACCATGCTGCATGTACTGGCATGTCTGTAGTCTGTTCATCATGAATCTTTAATGAGCTCATCACAAATTTGGTGTCTGCCTTAGCCGAGGGGCATTTTCTATGGTTTCTTGGTACTTTTCTGGGACGAGAGTATATCAAGACAAAGAACAAGTACGTCTTGGTGGGGGCAGGTTCTGGTGACTTGGCAGGTTCTACAAATAAAGGAATGATTAAACAAGGCTAGCAACTGTGAGTTGTAAGTTCTTTCCCCCTCACTGGGGAAAGTCTACAGATATGGCCGATGATCTGTTTTCTGTTCACATAAAAAAATTTAAAGGATTCTCCTTTTCAATCCTATGTTGAGGTTCTTTTCTCCCTGGGGCTTTAGCTCATCTTGTAGAATGCTTTCTTAATATGCACCGAAGCCCTGGGTCTCATCACCAGCACCACAAGAAAAAAAAAAAAAAAAAAAAAACAAGGTTCTTCTCTCATTCCCTTGTTTTCTTTCTGCAGTAAGTTTGGGATATATTTGTAGAAAGAAAGCATAGGAAGATTTTTCCCTCCCTCTCTCCCTTCCTTCTTTCTTTCCTTCCTTTCCTTTCTCCACAAATAGCCTGAAGGGTTATTTTCACAATTTTCAATTGCCTTTATATTTTCTTATTTTCTGAATTAACAGGAGACTCACTTATCTGTTTTTTTCTTAAAGGATCTTTACAGTTCTAAGTACACAATCCTCTTAGGCAAATGCAAAGTGATTTGCACTTGGAATTCAGAAATGGGCAATCTACTTCTGATTGTTCATGCATTTCTAGTTGAAGCCAAGGCCATCAGTGCTGTCCCACTTATTGGTAGAGCTATCCAGTTACTCAGGGGAGCATCTTCCTGGCAATGGAAAGTGCACCTCCCTTCCCATATATGGGTTTTCACATCTATATAGCCAGTGCCACACAGCATTCCCTAAAACAGTGCAATGACTCAGCATAGACAATTCACACAAGATTTTTCTGTAGCAGTGAAGAATTCCTTATGGGCCGGGTGCAGTGGGGCATGCCTGTAATCCCAGCAGCTAGGAAGCCGGAGGCGGGAGGATCACAAGGTTGAGACCAGAGGCAGTCTGCGTAACTTAGTGAGACCGTGTCTCAAAAAAGTAAAAAAATGGGTTGGGAGTGCAGTTCAGTGGTCCAGCACTTGCAGAGCATGCAAGCGCGAGGCCCTGGGTTCAGATCCCAGTACCGCAAAAAAAAAAAAAAAATCCCTAATGGAATGGATACGATACTGAGCTTCTGTTTGTACCATGTGGGGGATATTTTAGACACCCAGCACATTAAGGCAAAGAGACTTTAAGAAAAAAGCAAATGGCAAAGATTTGCTTAAAAATAAAAAAACATCCAGTTAATGTCCCAGGACCTAATATGTTATTCTAGATAATTTCTATAAGATTTGATTGCTCTGAACCAAAAGAGAAGCCAAATTGTTCATTGGCTTTGCAGACTCAGCTTATACTTTATCCTCCATTATTGCAAGCATGGCTCTTTTTATTTATTTATTTATGTATTTATTTTGCAGTACTTGAGGATTGAACCCTTGGCCTTGCACATACTTTGCAAGTGTTCTACCACTGGATTGCCTCCCTGCCCCCACTCCATTTTTATTTTTTACTTTGACTCAGGGTCTTGCTAAGTTGTGCAGGCTGCCTCTGGCCTCAAGCTTGTGATCCTCCTTCCTCAGCCTCCTGAGTCGCTGAAGTTACAGACGTGTGCCACAGCACCCAGCCACAAGTGTGGTTCTTTCTTGAGTGCTACAAGTTTGACATGGATCCTTTCTTCTTTTGGCTTATTGGTGGTCTTGTTGAACTAGTTTCTCAGAGACTATTCTTGGTTATTCTAAAACATTTTCTAAGCCAAGTCACTGGTTTCTTTTTAGGTAGTAGTATCTACTAATGTGTTTGAAAGTCATATAGTTCAGAAAGATCATAAAGAAAAAGGTGGCTTTACTGTTTTGATTCTTCTTATAACAGAATGGTAATTGTTTTCTTTGTACACTCTTTCCTGGAAGGTAATTTGTTTTTGAAAAACTTCCCCAAGGGCAAATTTTCATAAAGCAAATATAATAACTATTGAAATTACTGGTATGTGTAGTTACTAAACATATATACCATATGCCCTGTTTTAGATAAATGAATGTTTAATGAGGAAAAAAATGGAGCCCATACGGAACCATAAAGAAAAAGAAATGAATAATAACCTTGCCAATGTTGCTGGAGATGGGGGCTGCTGACTTTGAGCACTCTGAGAGGACTTGGTGACTGGTGCACGTGTGGGCATATTAGCCCTTTTACCCCTAAGAGGACTCATGATATTGCAAAGCTACCTTTTTATTTATGAGCTGCTTGAAAAGTAACTTTCAAATATGCCTAACTAGGCTTATGTGAAGATGATTCCACAGGAGTCTTGCTCTCTTCTCATGGCTGCTCTGGGGCTGTCTGAGGGCACTGAATCCACATTGGTTGTATTCAGTATAAAGAATTGCTTTTAAGCTGAATTTGTTGTTAGGTACCATCAAGTCAAATCCGAATCATAGTGACCCTTAGTACAACAGAACAAAACTCTCCCTGATTCTGTGCCAGGCATATGATCTTTTATATGTTTAAGCCCATTGTGGCAGCCACTGTGGCAGTCCATCTAGTTGAATGTCTTCCTTTTTTGCCTTGACCCACCACTCTCCAAACATGATGTCCTTCTCCAGAGATTGGTCTCTCCTGACAATATGTCCAAACTATGTAAGACGCAGCCTAGCCATCCTTGCTATCAACAAACACTCTTGGTTGCCCTTCTTTTAGTATAGATCTGTTGGTTCTTTTGGCAGTCCATGTTATATTCAATATTCATAACTAGCACCATAATTCAAAAGCATCAGTTCTTCTACCATCTCCCTTATTCAGTGGCCAGCTTTCACAACCATATGGTGCAACTGAAAATACCATAGCATGAGTCAGGTGTACCTTTATCTTCAATGTGCCATCTTTGCTTTTCATCGCTCTACAGAGAGATGCAATGTGTCTTTTGATTTCTTGACTGCTACTTCCGTGGGTGTTGATTGTAGAACCAAGTAAAACAAAATCTTAGACAGTCTCAATCTTTGCTCCATTTATCATGAAGTTGCTTACTGACCCAGTTGTAAGGATTTTTGTTTTGTTGACATTGAGGTGCAATCTATACTGAAGGCTGTGTTCTTTGATCTTCATCAGTAAATGTTTTAAAGCCTGTTCACTTTCAGCAAAGTTGTATCATCTGCATAACACAAGTTATTAATGAATCTTCCTCCAATTCTCATGCTGTGTTCTTCATAAAGTCCAGCTTCTCAAATTATTTGCTCAGCATAAAGATTGAAGAAGTACAATGAAAGGATACAATCCTGATGCGCACCTTTCTTGACTTTAAACCAGTGTTTCCTGTTCTGTTCAAACAACTGCCTCCTGGTCTACATACAGATTCCTCATGAGTACAATAAAGTGCTCTGGTATTTCCAGTCTTTTCAATCTTATCCATAATTTTTTATGAACCAGACAGTCAAATGTTGATGCACAGTCAGTAAAACATAGACATCTTTCTGGTATTCTCTGCTTTTGGGTAAAATCCATCTGACGTCAACAATGGTGTCGCTGGTTCTCTGCCCTCTTCTGAATCTGGCTTGATTTTCCAGTAGTTCCCTGTCTATGTTCTGCAGTTGCTTTTGCAACTTTAGCAGATCTTTAGCAAAAATTTGTTTGTGTGTGATATTAATTATATTATTTGATAATTTCCACATTTGATTGGTTCCCCTTTCTTGGGAGTAGGTACAAATATGGATCTCTTCCAGTGTATTGGCCAGGTAGCTGTTTTTTAAATCTTTTGGCATAAACAAGTGAGCTCCTCCAGTGCTGCATCTGTTTGTTGAAACATCTCTGTATTCCATCAATTCCTGGAGCCTTATGTTTTGCCAGTTCCTTCAAGGCAATTCTTTCTATTTATTCCTTAGGTACCATTGGTTCCTGATCACATACAACCTCTTGAAATGGTTGGTCATCCACCAATTCTTTTTGATATAACGTCTCTATGTATTCCTTTCATCTTTTGCTGTTTCCTCATTGTTTATTACTTTCCTGTAGAGTCCTTCAGTATCACTCTAGGCTTGAATTTTTTCTTCAGTTCTTTAGGGCAAATAAAAAGAGAGAAAAGTCTCATAGTCCAGTTCTCCTTTTAAGGAATGAATATATTTAAGTACTGAGTAGATAAATCAAGTAGATATATACTTAGTAGGTGAGGATAATTCATTTCACAACTTACAGAATAGTGGTCAGAGGAGCCTTTTCTTACCTTCTAACGAATATATGTTGCTGGGTATTATGCTGCACTCCTGTAATCCATGTAATTCAGGAGGATGAGGCAGGAGGATTGAGAGTTTGAGACCAGAGGCAATCTGTGCAAGTTAGCCAGACCTTGACTCAAAATAAAAAAACTGAAAATGAGGCTCGAGGTGTAACATATGCAAGACCCTGGGTTCAACCTCCAGTACTGCAAACAAAACAAACAAACAACAACAACAACAACAAAAAACCCTATTTGGTTGGATTTTCCACTTTTTTTTTTAAGAGCAGTTGTTTTAAGTTTATAGAAAAATTGGATGGAAAGTACAAAAAGTTCCCATATAAGTTTTCATTATCTCCTGCCCCACAGTTTCCCTTATTAACATAGCCTTTTGCTATAGAAGTGTCAACAATCCTAATTTGAGAATTGGACAGTGAAAATATGAACTGATTTATCACTCTGTACCCCATAAATTGTACAATTAAAATACTAAAACAAAACCCCTACCATCATGCATTAGGGTGGCACATTTATTACAATTGATGAGCCAGTATTTGCTACATTATTATTAACTAAAGTTTATATTCTGGTTCACTCTTGGTGTTATATGTTTTAGGGGTTTTGACAAATGCATACGTCATGTGTCTACCATTAGTAAAATGATACAGAATACTTTCACTGTTCTAAAAATTCCTGGTGCTCTGTGCTTGGCCATTTCACCCCTCCCTTCCCCCATCCTCTGGCAACAGCTGGTCTTTTCCCTCTGTCAGTCAGCTTGTGCATCACTGTGGCAATATACCTGACAGAAACAAACTTGTGGGAAAAAAGATTTATTGAGGCTCACAGTTTAAAGAATTTTAGTCCACAGAGGCAGGCCAGCAGGCCAGTGGGAAGGGACCTCATGTCATGGAGGACCAGGAACAGAGAGAGATTACTAGCACCAAGGCCTCATGTAAAACCTCCAAAGGCCCACCCCCAGTGACCTCCTGCCACGGAGCTTCGTCCCACCTCCCAAAGGCCCATGGCTTCCCAGGGCAGCACCACCAGCTGGGGACCAAACATTCAAACACTCTTCCTTCTATTTATTGCTATTAAATAAATGTCTTCCGGGGACATTTTAGATTCAAACCATAACACTCTGCGCCTGGCCCCTAAAGGTTCATGGTAAACTCAATGGAAAATGCATTCAGTTCAACTTCAAGAGTGCCTAAAGTCTTAACAGCCTCAACTTTGCTCAAAAGTTCAAGCCCAGAATTTCCACTGAGACTCAAGGTAAAACCTGTGAGGCCCTGCAAAACAAAGACCAGATTATAAACTGTCAACCTACAATGACAGAGAGTAAGCATTCCCATTCCAAAAGGTAGGAATAGGGGCACAGCAAGGAAAAATTGATCCAAGGCATGACTGATAACCAGCTGGACAAACAGATCCTGTAGCTCCATGTCTGCCATCTGGCACACAGGCTGACATCATCTGTGCTTGAACAGGCTTAGGCAGTTTTGCCCTTGAGGGCAGGCCATTTGCAGGCCACATGGCCCTCTTGGGCTGGCTCCATCTGTTGCTGGTAGTTTCCCTTGGCAGATGTTTCTTGTTGCTGGCGTTTTCAGCATCCCGGAGTCTTCATTGTAGTTTAGGCTCCACCTTCATAGCTTTACCTATCAGCTACTTAAGGGCTCTCCATAGAGAATCCCTGGGACACACTGCCTGGCTTCATAGGCTATTCTCTGGAAGCTTGGTGGCAGCCTCCATGACTCCTTAACTCTTGCATTCTGTATGCCTGTAAAACCAGCACTGCATTGGCAACAGCAAGGTCTGCTGTCAGCTGGAGTGGTAGCTGAGCCCCTTTTGACTGCAGTTGCAGTGGTAATCTTTGTGTACTCAGGCCAGTAAACCACTTACCTGGGCAGCCTCCTTCCGAAGGGGACCTTTGGCTTTCTCTCTTTACATGAAAGTCTTTAAAAGAGTTTGCTGTTTCACAAGGGAGCCTTATGTAGGAGGTCTCACCAATTCCTTTTCTGACCCCAGAGCATTTTTGTTATTCCAGCACAAAGTGTATTGCTTTTCCTTACCTGCACTTAATCTCTTTGACAGTTGTTTCCACCTTGCCTGAACTGGCCATGCTTGCAGCAGCTTTAAACTCTTGGGTTTTTTTTTTTTTCCTCCTGAACTGTACATTTTTCTTTTTACTGGGGGGTTGAACCAGGACCTTGCATATGCTAGGCAAATGCTCTACCACTGAGCTGCACTCCAAGCATCCCCCCCCCCTTTATATTGAGGTAATGTCTTACCAAATTGCAAAGCTACCTCTGGACTGGAACTTGTGATCTTCCTGCCTCAGCCTCCTGAATTGCAATTACAGTTGTATGTCATGGTGTCCAGCCAAACAGCACATTTTTCAAACCTTCTGTTATGCCTTTTTCTCGTAAATCTGGCTATAAGCATCCGGGAATAACCAAGCTACCTCCTCAGTACTATTCTGCCTTAATATTTCTTCCATCAAGTTGGTTACTCCATGACTTTAGAATCTAACCTCTTGCAAATCTTTAGGCAAACCACAGACAGCCTCTTTCCCAGACTGTAACATGAATGGCTTCTATCCAGTTCCCAATAGAGTACTCATTTTCTCTGATACTTTGTGAGCCCCAACCTTACCATCCACATTTCTATCAGTGCTCTGATGTTTGTAACTCTCACCATGGAGTTTGCTTTGTGCACAATCTTCATTTTAATAGAAGGGAAAGCTAAGATTAAATGACTTGGTTTCAGTCAGCAACTAGAACCTAGTGTCCTAATTTTCAGGGCAGTGCACTTTTTCACTGCTCCATGTACAGATTAGAAGACACAGAGAATTTAAAGAAAGGAAGGAGGGTGAAGGAGGAGAACGAACAAACATTGTATGAAATTTTGCATGGAAATGCCTGTCTCATGGGAATCCCACAGAGTACTTCATGAAGAACATATTTGGGATGTGACGCCTTGACCCTGGACCCAGTTGCTGTGTTCCTTTCCACTTCCCTAACAGTAAGGGCTTATAAATGTGTAGTCATTATGGCTTCTGACCTCTGGGTGTTTACATAGATTTTATTTCTCCCTCTTGTTTTAAAAACTGTTTATTTATTAAATATTTTGGCCATGCATCTATCTGATGTTAAAGATTTATTTTAGGTAAGAATACATCACAGATCAGAAGCTAAGTCTGGCTCACTGGCTCCACTGTTCCTATTTAAAAATGACCTTCACTATTATGGTTGCTGGTGCCCCCTAGTGAGATGATTGGGTAAAAGCTCTAGTTAGTAGGTAGAAGCTGTGAGCACTTTTGAAAGGATGGGTTGGCAATTTTGTTGACAATTAAAAATAAATATAATGTATCCCATTTTTTATTTTTTTAAAGAAATCAAGACCAAGAAATGAACAGCGAGAGAATGAATTGATTATTTCTTTTTTGAGATGTTTATATGAAGAGAAACAAAAAGAACATATCCATATTGGGGAAATGAAGCAGGTATGGCACTTGCATCTTGTAGTTTTTACTAGGACACTGTCTACGCAGTCTTGGGGGTTTTCTGAAGCGCTGACACCTTTTATAAAAGTTTTATTTTCATTTGTTGCACAATTGGGGAAAATTTAGGAATGTTAGTTATGCTTGGAGTAAATGAGAAGCTTCTGTCTGTATTATAGAAGTTGGAGCAGTTGGTTTGATCAGAGAAGTCACTTAGCACATCAAGAATTAAGAGTGAACACTGCCACAGTAGGCTGTGTGATTTACGGGAGCCAGTCTCTGTCCCCTCACTTGTCTCCCTAGAAAAACGGGAAGGATGTTGTACGGTGCCTTTAGGATTACATAATGTATCTAAAAGTTTTTGTAATGTAAGTGCTATGTGAATGTAAGAGTGTTACTGACAAGTCAGATACAACGTTAGAAAGCCTGCTTTATGTGCTATGCAGATATACAGCTTCCATTAATTCCATTTTGCATGATACAGGTAGTCTCTCCCTCCTGCCTTCTACTGTACACAAACTTTATTTAGCTTTGCTCTTTGTGAGGTGCTGTGTCAGAAGATAGGGCTACCTCTAGGTCTTTGCCTTCAAGACCTTTGAATTTGGGGTTCAGTGTGCATGGTATGATGGGCTATGTTCTTATGTCTGTTCAGTTCATGTAAGTCAATTCATCATTGCTAGCTTCAAACTATATGTATTTTTTATTTGCTAAAGTTTCTAGTCCAGAAAATCTAGAGGAAAAAATATCAGTGAAAGATGTTCAAGCTCCTTCATTTTCCCAAAGTGTGCTGCCTTTTTCTTTTTAAGAAGAAAAAAAAAAAAAGAATTCCTAAGGCAGAAGGCACGTTAGTGCTCCTGGCTACACTTGCCTTGCTCCCTACAGGGGCCCTTCACTGTCTGGTAACCAAAACTTGGTACAGTTTTAATTGGATGCCCACTTAGCAACTATCCTCATTTGATTTATACCTATTGATTGGCTTTGGCAATCATGTGCCTTTCCTGAACTCTTAGAACTTAAATATGGTGTCTGAAATTGGCTATTTATTTATTGTTTTATTGTCTTAAGATCTCATTGACCAGGCTAGACTCAGGAGCAGTGGCTTAGCACTAGTATATTACCCCTGTCCCTGGCTTTTGGCCTTGGTCAGTTGCCACTTCTCTTTTCCCAGCCTGGACCCAGAAGGACCTCGTAATGGTCCTGGACCCTCCTATTCACTTGTGGATGGGCTCCACCAAGTCTAGTTTTCGCTGATTTCTCTAGTTCACTTTTAAACCTATTTGCCCTTTCTTTTCTCCTCCCCTTTTTTTGTTGTGCCACTCATAGCTTCCTTCTTTTTTAATCAGTCTGACATATTCTAACAGGAAATTGATAACTTCAAAGTAATTTGCAACTGCTAGAAAGGGGAATGAAGCATTTATACAGTGGATGAAAAAATCTTTACTAAATATTTTAAACATTTATTGTGGATGGAAAGGGTTTTTTTTGTTTGTTTGTTTTTTTTTTTTTTTTGGTGGTACTGGGAGTTGAACCCAAGGTCTTGCACTGACATGCTTTGCAAGTGCTGGACCACTGGGCTGCTGTCTCCAGCTCATTTGTTTTTTTTTTACTTTTTGAGACAGGGTTTCGCTAAATTACACAGACTGCCTCTGGTCTCGAACTTGTGACCCTCCTGCCTCCATCTCCTGAGCTGCTGGGATTACAGGCGTGCGCCACCATGCCCGGCTGTGGATGGAAAGTTTTGACCTACATGAACAGTCATTTTTATGGACCAAGTAAATATCATTACAATTTAGGTGTACATCAGTTCAGTAGAGAAATGTGTTTAATTTTTTTTCCATTTATAAAACAGAGAATTTAATGTAGAAGAGACTGAGCCTCACAAGCAGGACTGGCATCTGTAGCATATTCACTGTTGTTGTTAGATGCCATTGAGTTGTGTCTGACTCATAGCCATTGGCTGATTGTCTTGGGATTGCCTCAGGATGGATGGCCACGTCCTTCTCCTGTTTTTGCGGTGTCGGGAGTCGAACCCAGAGACTGCAGAGTGGTGTTCTACCAACTAAGCTAAATCCCAGCCCCAGCACATTCACTAGGGCTTTTGTGACCCAGAAGGCACCTGTCTGTATGTGTAAAGAACTTGCTCTGACCTGTAGATGCAGTTGGTTACCCCAGCCTGAACCCCACATGAGCTCAAAGCAGTGGGATTTTCAAAGTAGCAGCTGCTTTATAGATGGCCCAAATGTAGTTGAGATTCACCAGTGAGTTTCTGCTGGCATTTTCTGCTGTCAGATAGTTAACCACATGTATTTCCTTGCCTTTTTGTTCACCTAAAAATTCCTGCAATTCCTTTGGAAATGGGTTATGATGCAACCTAAACAGGTAGAACCGTGGCTTTGACAAAGAACTTTTCTGGCCACAAGCCTTCAAAGGTAGAGGACATTGTGTCTGAATCAGCAGTGACAAGTACTTGCTTTTCAGATTGCAAGAGAGCATTGACAGCTGTCAGAAGAATTGATTTTCATCAGTTACAAAAAAAATTGAATAAATCGTCCTATGTTATGGAACAGGAGTCAGTTTGGGCAAGACCTATAATTTTTGTTATAGACTATATAAGCTCAAATGTAAGCCACATGCAATTGAAGAACGTGAATTCAATTCACACTCGACTTTAGTAGACCTCTAAAACTGTTGAAAAGGTGTGGATTAGATTTGAGAATATATGGTATATACGTAATTAAAGATGGTCATGCTTTAGTCAATGGGCATATCATTTCTACTTGTACTCACAGAGGTGGTACAAAAATTAATATTAAATCAGTTGCCACTCATTGAGTGTTTGCCAGGTGCCAGCTATAGTTCTACTTCCTTTATTAATTGTTCTATCTACTCTACAACAGCATTTTTGAGATGAATAGCAAAATACTCATTTTAAAGATGAGAAAATGAGAACAGAATTCAAGGAATTTGTTTGTGAGTGAGCAAGCCAATTTGTCTGGGGTCTAAGTATGTTATTTTAATCATATTTTTAGGAATTTAACAAAATTTACTGCCATAGTATTAGTTATTGATTACCTTGGGTCCATTTTCTAGTAAATTTTTTTTCTTTTTTTTCCTGATATTTTATTATGAAAATTGTCAAACATACAGAAAAGTTGAAAGGATTATATCATGAGCATTCATATCCTCTCTGTCCACATTTTACAATAGCATTATGCACGGCACAGTGTAGAGGAGTGTTTCGTTCTGCTGGACATAGGGTCACTATGAGTTGGACCTGACTCATTGGCACCAAACAATAACAATATTTTGTTCAGTTTTCTTTATCATCTGCCTATCTATTGATTAGTCCACCTTATTTTTGGATGCCTTTCAAACTAAGTTTCTGATAAACTCTTTAGCTTTAAACACTCTAACATGCATTTCATTAACTGAAACTCACAGTTTTTATTTTGTTTGTTTTATTTTGTGGTACTGAGGATTAAACCCAGGGCCTTGCACACATTAGATAAGTGTTCTACCACTGAGCTACACCCCAACCCTCAGTATTTGTTTATAATGTTTTGGAGGTGATATTTACATATGGCAAGTTACACAGATCTTAATTGTAGCATTTGCTGAATTTTGAGGACTGCTACCCCAGGTTATGCAGTCTCCTGTGAAGATATGGAGTATGTCCATCACACCAGCAAGAACTTCATATTCCTTTCCAAGCCAGTTCTCACCACTCCCTTCCTCAGGCTGCCACGGTCTTGATTTTCACCCTCGGTTAGTTTTACTTGTTCTAGTACTTGTATAAGTAGAACCACATGGTTTTATTATTTTACTTCTGGCTTCCTTCATTTAACCTGATGTTTCTGAGGTTCATTTATGCTGTTGCATGTATGATAGTTTGTTCCTTTCTGTTCCATTGTATTAATATCACTGTGTTTCTCCATTCTCCTTTTAAGCAGACACCTGAGCTGCTTCATTATAAATGAAGCTGCTGACTTAGTAGAGTAGTACAGGGTGGGGGGTTCCAGACTGAAAGCTTTAGTTTCACATCACAATTTAAAACTTATCTCTAAGATCTTATGCTTAGTTTCCTCATCTATGGAAGGATGGACAATATGGCAACCTTAGTAGAATTAACTATGGAGCCTCCAAACTAGAAATTACCTAAGAACCAGCATCATCTTCAAAGGAGAAACTTCTTATTAGATGCTTAAGAATATGTTATTTTCTAAATGTGAATTTGAAATGGCACATTACTTGCAGATTATGTTTGAGTTATGGCACTAGACATAGAAAGGATTTTTTTTTAGATATGGAGGAGAGCAAATGTAGCATTGAATTAAGTGTATAGAGATTCTTCAGGCCTGGTTTAAAAGCATAGAAGTGGAATTTTTGTTCTGTTTATGTAGGATCTACCTACTAATGATGATGCTTTCTTTAGTCTCTTAGCTAGTTCTTTTTTTAACCTATCAAAAGCATCGATCCAATTTGTAGCTTCTATTTTATGAAAACCTTATTATGAGTTTGAAAGCAGTTCTGCAGCATCTTAACTTTGTGGATAAACTGGTGTTGAGTCCAGAGGAGTCCCTTGAGGGCCCTTTGTGGATAATTCCCTTTACCCTAAATGCTGCTTCAAGCCTAAACAGTCTCTTATTCTTGGAAAATGATTGCACAGGCCCACTGTGACTAGTAAAGTCCCTAACCATGGTGCATAACTTTTGTTGTTGTTGTTAGGTGCCGTCAAGTCGGTATCCCACTCATAGTGACCCTGTGTACAACAGGCAAAACACTATTGTCAGTGCTTTTCTGCTGTTCATAGGGTTTTGAATGGCGGATTGATTTTTGGGAGTGGGTTGCCAGGTCTGTCTCCTAAGCGTACAGTTATCTGGTGTTCTCAGGTGGTCTCCCGTTCAAGTACTAACCAGGCCCGACCCTGCTTAGCTAGTGAGATCTGACGGGATTGGATGCCACAGGGCTACAGCTGCAGGTGCATAACCTTTAGCAGGCACTTAGTATTTGTCAAGTGAGTCTCTGTTGCTTGATGTGTACATCCCCCATAGGCCTGCCTGGTGATCATTGCTCATCTACTCCCTCTTGAGCAAGTGTTACACATCCAGAATACATGTGCTCTGTGCCAGAAGAACACAAAAGTAAATGATAGTCTCCCTTCTTGAAGGAATTTTTAAGCTAATAGCCATTCTTTTCATGTATGTGCTAATTTTCACAGGAATACAATTATGGATAATTGGACAATTATGTAGCTGTAGTCAGAACGTAGCCTGTGGCCGTAGCCCTGTGGCATCCGATCCTGTCAGATCTCAGAAGCTAAGCAGGGTCGGGCCTGGTTACTACTTGGATGGGAGACCGCCTGGGAACACCTGATAGTGCAGGCTTGGGAGAAGGACCCGGCAACCCGCTCCCGATAATCAATCTGCCATTGAAAACCCTATGAACGGCAGAAAAGCACTGACAATAGTGTTTTGCTTGTTGTATGTAGGGTCGCTATGAGTCAGATACCGACTTGACGGCACCTAACAACAACATCAACAACAACAACAGTCAGAACGTAGCCTGCAGCTATAGCCCTGTGGCATCCGATCCCATCAGATCTTGGAAGCTAAGCAGGGTCAGGTCTGGTTAGTACTTGGATGGGAGACCTCCTGGGAAGACCAGATACTGTAGATTTGGGAGAAGAACCCAGCAACCCACTCCCAAAAGTCAATGCACCATTGAAAACCCTATGAACAGCAGAAAAGCACTGACAGGTGTTTCGCCTATTGTACATAGGGCCGCTATGAGTCAGATACTGACTTGACAGCACCTAACAACAATGTCAGAACGTAACTCTTACTCAAACCTTTTCTTTTTCTCTTATGCCTTGAAAAATACATAATATTCATGGGTGAATTAGGATTTCATTATTTTAAAGAAGATGCAAGATCTTTGAAGAGCAGATTGTGGAATAAAATTAAAAGATGCTTAAAAGCAGTAGGAATTAAGAAAGTCATATTGCTGGGTGTGCTGGTACACACCTGTAATCCCAGCAACTCAGGAGGCAGAGACAGGAGGATTGCAAGGTCCAGGACAGAGGCAACCTTTGTAACTTAGCAAGACCCTATCTCTAAATTTAAAAAAGTTAAAAAATAGGCTGAGGGTGCAGCTCAGTGGTATAGCACTTGCAAAGCGTGCATGAGACCCTGGGTTCAACACCTCAGTGCCACCAAAAAACCCCCAAAAAAACAAAAAACAAAAACTGGCATATGAAGAGAGCATCTTGTATCCATCAGATTGGCAGAAATGTAAGAATTCTGACAATACCCTGTAATGGTAAACTCCTGTGTGCTGATACGAGTACTATGAATTGGTACTAATTAGGGGAAAAAAGCTTGACAATATCTGGTTTAGCTGCCTGTGCATTGTTCCAGTGGCCTAGCAAGGACATCTTGATTGTTTCCCTCCCAGCACCTTTCACATGAGTGCGTGAGGAGCTCTGCACCAGAGAGGTCACTGCAGCCTCCTTTGTGAGAGCAGGAAAAGGGAATAAATGCTTAATAATAGGAATAGGAATAAATAGGTTATACAGTGAGATATCTGAGGTGAGTGAATGACAGAAGATTTTATTTATTTATTTGTTTGTTTGTTTGTTTTGTGGTAGTGGGAGTTGAACCCAGGGCCTCGCACTTGCATACTCTGCAAGTGCTGGACCACTGAGCTGCACCCCCAGCCCATTTTTTTTTTTTTACTTTTTGAGACGTTCTCGCTAAGTTACGCAGACTGCCTCTGGTCTTGAACTTGCGATCCTTTTGCCTGCACCTCCTGAGCCGCTGGGATTATAGGCGTAGGCCACCACGCCCAGTTAGAAGATTTGTTAATATGGATAAATCTCAAAAGCAACATCAAATGAAGTATAGCTGCAGAAAAATGTATACAATATAATAACCTTATATATGAAGTTTCAACTACATGTAAACCAATGTATGGTTTATGGATACATAAAAATAAAAGTACATAATATGAATTGATATGATAAGCAGGAGATATGAATTGATGTGATAATTCAGGAGAATGGTTATATTGTAGGGGTCATGGGTGGTTAGAAGCCTTCAAAGATGTCTAATGTTCCCTATTAACAGTAGGAAGTAAATAGACAATAGATAGTAATCATGATAGCTGACATTCATTTAATGTCTATAGGTGGGGGAAACAAGAGAGACAACAGGTAATAAGCTGACCAAGGCCACATTGAGGGACCAGCAGAGAGGTGTTTCACCTGGGCATTAGCTCCAAAGACCTATTCCTTGCTGTTCTCAACACCTGGCAATGATAATTCTGCTAGACCCAGGCAGTTGGCAAAGGTATTTAGTATGGTAGTCTCTACACTTTTCTCTATGCTTGAGCTATATAATAACTACAACAAAGAGTACCTATAGCTGAACCACCCTGGCATCCAGTCTCATCAGATCTTGGAAGCTAAGCAGGGTTGGGCCTGATTAGTCCTTGGATGGGAGGCCACCTGGTAATTCCAGGTGTTGTTAGCTTGAGAGAAGAACCTGGCAGCCCACTCCCCCAAACAATCAGCCATTGAAAACTCTATGAATAGTGGAGAAGCACTGACATAGTGCCGGGCATGGCAGTATCAGGTTGTGTTTCGTCTGTTGTGCATAGAGTCACTATGAGTTGGACCTGACTCCTTGGCACCTAACAACAACAAAGAATATGTTAGTGTTTAGAGTGGTGGGAGATTTGTTTATATGACTTTCTAACAAAATCATTGTCTAGCAGGAAGCAATCAGGTGAGAGTCTGTATAAGAAGCAAGTTAATTTAGAGGGGGTTTTTTGTATGTATTTTTTATGTGTGTTTGCTTAGGGCTTTTTGTTTGTTTTTAACATACCTCTTTGTTTACAAGTAACACTAAAGTTAGTGGTTGCCAAATTCCATATGCTTTCAGTTTCATATTATGGTTAGTTAAGGGAGGGAAGCTTGGCTGCAGAAGAGAATGAAAGGCATCCTGGAACTAACAGAAGGAGGGAAAGGTAGGGAAGATAGATCTCTAGAAAGAGATGACAGGATTAACCTAGAATAGATTCCTCAAGTGATAAATTTATTTTATCTTGCTCTCTGAAATAACCAAAGGTAAGTTGTTGCCTTATTTTGAAAAGCTAGTAACAGCTACTTTTGTACTGGACAGTATGCTCAATGCTTTACATATTTTCCCTTGCTTTAGTCTTACAGCACGGTGTTATGATTAGATCAGTGTTGGTCTCAGTTTATTGAAGAGGAAATTGGGGCTCAGACAAATGAAGAGACTTGCACCAGGCCACCGTTAGTAGATCGCAGCTCTCTGATCCAGTTGCAGAGCCTGAGTTCTAAACTTCTTTACCTGATTGATTTCAAAGCATATTTTCTTATTCTGTTTGGGATAGTCAAAGCAACCCTTTGAGTCAAAATTATTTCCTGGACTTGGAATCATGTCACTAAGGAGCAGATGAGATGAAATCATAGACAGATTCAGCATGATGGCCTGGTTTCAAAAAGACGTGTACTAGAGATTTTTCGTTCCCTTGAAGAGGAAGGAAGGAAGGAAGCTATAAGTGACTTAACTATATATTTCACTTTTTAGACATCACAGTTTGCAGCAGAGAATATTGGAAGTGAATTACCACCCAGTGCCACTCGATTTAGGCTAGATATGTTGAAAAACAAAGCAAAGAGATCTTTAACAGAGTCTCTAGAAAGTATTTTGTCTCGGGTAAGTAGCATAATTTTTTTTTTTAATTTTATTTTTGAGTATGGGAAATTGAACCCACCACCTTGTATATGTTAGACAAGTGCCCCACCACTGAGCCGCAGCCCCTATGTTGCCTTTGGCCTCCAACTCATAATCCTCCTGCCTCAGCCTCCCAGGTTGCTGGATTACAGGCATGCACCACAGTGCCTGACATCATAAATTCTTCTGATTTAAGTTAAATTACTTTTTAAGCAGGGCTGGGATTTAGCTTAGTTGGTAAAGAGCTGCGCTGCAGTCTCTGAGGTCCCGAGTTCAGTTCCCAGCACTGCAAAAATGGGAGAAGGGCCTGGCAATCCACTCCCAAGGCAATCCCGAAACAGTCTGCCATTGAAAACCCTGAGGGTCGCTATGAGTCAGATACCGACTGGACGGCACCTAACAACAATTTTTTAAGCAAGCATCAATGACTGGGTTCTATGCTTTTATTGTATCAACATTTATCTTGAAGTGTAAAAGTGTAAACCTTGTGTTTGTCAGTCTTAGAACAATTTTATCTACATTTTATTTATTTGTTACTTTGTTTTATTTCTTGAAACATGTTTTCACTATGTAGCCCAGGCTGGCTTTGAGTTGGAGATCCTTTTGTCTCAGCCTCCCAAGTAGTGGGAGGCTCTACTCTTGCACTCTGTCTCATGTTTGTTTTTTTCTCCCTCCTCCCAAAGAGCTTTCCTAATTGTCCAGTCCCTATAAAGAGTATAGATTAGATATGCCAAGGTACTAGTTTTATTCTTAGTGTCATTAGGGACAAGTTAATTGACTTTCAGCTGCTTTTGTTAGGTGTCTGGAATTGTGTAGCACAGGTCCACAAACTGACCCATTCTCCAAATCCCACCCATCTCCTGTTTTTGTAAGTAAAATTTTATTGAAACATAATCATACCTATTCATTTACCTATTATCTAAGGCTCCTTTTGTGTAGAATTGAAAACTTGTCATAGAGACCATATGGCTCACAAAGGATAAAATACCATCTGGCACTTTTCAGAATAAGTTTGCCAGCCATAGCTCTATAGGAATAAGAGAATACACATATGCATTTATCTGGGGGTTCTTCAAGAAATCACACCCCCTCTTATAAGTGTAAATAGCCTTGTTGGCACTTTTAAGAAATCAAAGTGATTTTCTGTCAAAGTTTCACACTTTTCTATAGTGTGCAATTTTGCATTATAGTTCATTGTGATTTTATGACACGTTCCATTAGAAATATATGCCTTATTTAGTTAAAGAAAGTTAACTTTTGTTTGATGATAATTCTGAGCATTTTGAAACATCCTCTGCGATAATTAAAAACACTCCATTTACAAAACCGAGATTGGAGGAGCTGGCTTTGAGAGCTCCCAGAGGGATAGAATCTTGGTTGACTGACACACAGCTGGCCAGTTATGATGACCTGTGACTCAGGGGAGAGAGTTGTTGAGTGGGCTTGCTTAAGCACATCCCTTTTCTCATAGATAAATTATCTCTTCTTCTTGCCCATCATCTCTGCCAAATGACTGGTCTACAAGGTGCTTTGGAACATTTAGATTAGTGTGGTAGTTAAAAAAAAAAAAGACAGAAATGTTGATTGTCTTAATGTACCTATATACTTAGCAGCATTTCTCAGTGCTTTTTTCCTGAGCTTATTTAAATAGACCAAGCAACCTTAGCTGATGCTGTTGCAAAAGCATCAGGCCTCATAATTTGACTGCTTTTTCTTTTGTAGGGTAATAAAGCCAGAGGCCTGCAGGAGCATTCCACCAGTGTGGACCTGGACAGCTCTATCTCTAGTACATTAAGCAACACCAGCAAAGTAAGCACATTTCTCTTTATATGATACCCTGAAGAAACCAGCCAATAGGTCTCACTTACCTTCTCTCTATAGGGCTCTATCAGAAAGAACAAAAAGCCACTCTTACCTCCAGTCATAAAAAAGTTTGTACTTCCATACTTCTTGGCCCAGGTGGAAGGCTAGTCATGTAGCTCTGTCACAACATATAATAAATTTTACATGAAAAAGGAGATGGCTGTTCTATAAACACAGAAACAAATTCTCACTTTAGATAACTAAGGTCTAATTTGTAACAATGCAGCCAATAGATTTCTTATCTAAGTAGATTTTCCAATAATAAAAATAATTAAAATTGTGAGAACCTCAAAAGGTGGTTTAGGGGATTGTGAATTCAGAGAAATAGGCAACTTAAATTCCTGAAGTTTTATCTTCTTAAGTGGCTCCATGATTATAATTAAATATTACTGCTTTTTAAAAAAAGTTTATTACTCTCTATTAATTGTACAAAATAATGGGTTTCATTATGGAATTTTCACACATGTGTATAATATACTTCAGTCATATTCATTTGTTGATTTTCCTTAAATAAGCAACTAAGCTTTACTTCTGTTGTCTGCCACCAAGCACAGTTGTAATGAGTAAGCTAACAGTTCTTTTTTGTGTTGAAGCTCGGTGTATGTCCTTGTTCTGATACTTTGCTTCCTAGACATGGAGGTGCATTTAAGCCTGGTTAGTTCAACCATATACCTGCCAAGAAGTGCATTTGGGTTTTATGCTCAGGAGGCCAACTGTCCCTTCTTCTGTCAGAACACACTTTGATGTAAGAATGAGGAAGTTCATGGAGGACAGCTTCTCATCACGGGAATGGTTTAAATTCTTCTTAGATCCTTCCTGGAAGTGTGGCTTTCAAAGTTTTTATAAACAGTATTATTATTAACAGTTTTTATAAACACTATTATTATTACTGTTTATTATAAACAGTAAGAAACATTTAACATTGTGACGTAGTTCACAAACACATACCTCCACACACATTAAAAACCCACAAAACAGTATTTCTCTGAATAATATGTGATAGACACTGGTGTTTTCTGTTCTATTTTCTTTAAGAAAAAAATGTTCCTGGCAAGCCACTAAATTGGAATCGCTATGCATTAGTAGATGAGCGCTCGTCAAGTTTTAAGGTGCATCTTTGGTGGGGTTCTGGTAAAGGTGCACATTCAGGTTTAGTAGGCCTGGGATGAAGCTGAAAGGGTGAATTTCTGACAAGCACCAGGGTGATGCTGCTGCTGGTGGTCTGCAGACTCACTTTGGGGAGGAAGGTCCTAGATGCCAGTCTTCTTAATATGATTTTCTAAGTTAAAATTTAGTGCAACATGGCATCATACAGCCTTTGTTACACACTCATTCTACCCCATCATTCATTTCTAGTGTAGAAATATTACGGTTTATTTGTTGTGTACAGATTAACAAGACACAGAGCGTTCTCTGTAGGTAAGAACTCACCTACAGAGTAAGATGAGAGATGCCATGTGTATGGGTAGAACCAGAAGCAGGTGGAGTGTGGTAGGATCCTGGAGAATAGGAGATAAGAGATGTTGGTAACTTGGTTGTCAGAGGGGAGAGGAGAATGGTTCTGTTTGGTCACTGGAACTAGGGAAACTTGGGGAGGTGAGGAAAGGGCGGTGATTTTTTTTTTTTTTTTTTTTTGGCCTTTGAATTAATTCTTGAAGAAAATGTAGGAATTACACCTGTAGAAGTGAGCAAGAAAGAAGGGATTCCAGATAGCTTAGTGTTGATAAAGATACCATGAATAAATTCCTGTCACTCACATGGCTATTTCAATAAGCCTTATTACTTGCTTTTTATTCTTCTCCAAAAAACAGATCTGGGAATATAGGCATGGCTTCAGTTCTTAGGGTAATTCTAAGAAAGGCAGCTTTTTGGAAGCCACCTGTGTATATTGTCTATCTTTGATGCACTTCTTTATATTTTTTGTTTCTTCATCCTGAATTGGGAAACTGCCATAATTTTATGCATTTTATGTACTTGGCTCATCATCCAGGATTTGCAAAGGAGTTGAATATCTAAGTGGCTCTTTCAGTTGTTAGATTAAACCAAGGGTTAGTGCTTCCACATAATTTGGAGGGATGTAAGAATTTAGATGAATAAGTTTGCATGATAGAGATTGATTGCTGTGATATATTGTCTTAGATGGGGCTGGAGTTTAGCTCAGTAGGTAAAGGGCTGCTCTGCGCTCTTTAATGTCCTAGGTTCGATCCCAAGCCCTGCAAAAACAGGAGAAGGACGTGGCAGTCCACTCCCGAAGGAATCCTGAAACAATCTGCCATTGAAAACTCTACAAGGGTCTCTATGAGTCTGATCCAACTTGATGACACCTAACAACAACATTGTCTTGGACAGATTTTTAGAGTGGGATGTGGTGGTACATGCCTGTAATCTCAGCACTTGTGAGGCTGAGGTAGGAGACTTATCAGTCCCACAGATTCCCCTGTGCTATATCTGATCTGCTGTCTGTTTGCTGCCAGGAGCCATCTGTGAGTGACAAAGAGGCCTTGCCCATCTCTGAGAGCTCCTTCAAGCTCCTTGGCTCCTCAGATGACCTGTCCAGTGACTCAGAGAGCCACCTCACTGAAGAACCTGCTGCACCGTCGCCCCAACAGGCCTTCCGAAGGCGAGCGAACACTCTGAGTCATTTCCCTGTGGAGTGTCTGGAGCCTCCAGAGCCTGCTCGGGGCTCTCCAGGGGTCTCTCAAAGAAAACTTACGAGGTATCACTCCGTGAGCACAGAGACGCCACATGAACGAAAGTAAGATTTGTTTAAAACATAAGAGATGTTGTGTAAATGGCCGGGGCTTATCTGTGACTAACCAGGTATGTGTATCCTGGGTGTGGTTATTGGGTGAAAGAGAAACCTGAGTCAGGTTTTACTCTTGGCTTATAAATTAAACACGTGAAACAGTGGCATGTTCTTCCCAGTTCCCTTGGGAAGTATGTGGATATAGGAGATGCTAGGTACTTGTTCAAGTGCCACTTGATTCAATACAAACACTGTCAGAAAGCAGGTAAACATGAGTGTGAATGATCCTTACCATATATAATTACTCCTTAAACAATATAAGAGGAATTGTTGACTTGGGAGCTCAGCTGCCTGCCTGGGGGAGGGTGGTGAGTATGTGAATGGAGAAGAGTCTCCTCGTTTAGATACCTGGAACTCAGCTCTAGTGGGATGGAGACACAGTGTCCACGCAGGCAAAGTGGGGGAGGCCTGCCCTGGATGCCTGACTCTGACTCTGTCTTGAGCTTTCTGTGATCTGGGTGAATCTGCTGAAAGGCTCCGTGTGACAGTGTTGGAGCAGATGTTTTCTAAAATCTTTCCCTGTGAGAATTCTAGATTATTCTAATAAGATTTGCTCATTTTAATAATTGGGCTCAAATGAACAGTAGGAATTTTCTGATAATAGAGAATGGTAAGTAATGTGGTGGCAGAAGTTTTCCATGTTCCTTATAGGGTTCTTAATGATTAATCTTAAGTGCCAGAGACTATAACTGAACACGAGATTATCTTCAAAAATCTCTTCAAAAATCTCTTAAAATCTCTCACTTCTCTAGTGCGACTTAGGGCCACATTGCCTTCCTTCTGTGACCAGTAGCACAGCAGAAGCCACAGGACATGTGTTCCTGTGTGACTCGTACATGAGAAAGACAGGTCTATGCGGTGGCATAGGTCTGTGTGGCAGTACTGGGAGTGTTTTGGGGGAAGAAGTGATATGCATCAACAATCCTAGAGCCACACAGTAGATTTTGTCAGCTTTGTTTTCAGTCATTCATTGGAAATTATTATTGGTTCTTTGGAACTCAGCTGGATAGCTACGATCATAGGAGGAGGACATCTTCCAGAAGCTATTTCAGAGACAAGTGTAGCTTGGCTAGAGCCTCATAAGTTTGCTAATACCCTGTCTACACACTACTACTTTTTTTTTTTAATTCCCTTTTATTTATAAATGTTGATGGAATATAGAGTAATAAGGTTTTTGTTATTTCCATTACACAACTGTTACATTGCTTTTGGTTACACTTTGATTAATTTGCATATTTCGCAGAACCTTTTGATTAATAATATAGTGAAAATTGTGTGCAATTATAGGTTGCATTCCCTTTTCTCCCCCTAGGTATTTGTACTGTTCCGTCACCTATTTTGAGATTATCCTCTCCCTCTTTATTTATTTCCCCTCCCCTTGCCTCCTTTCTTAACCTTTGCTTCCCCCTGCCAGACCCCTTCCCCTTTCTTTCTACTCTTCATTTTCCCTTCTTGGATAAGCCAGATTATTTAAAAAAAAAAAAAAAATATATATATGTGTGTGTGTGTATGTGTGTGTGTGTGTATGTATATATGTATGTATATATATATATATATGTATGTATGTGTATATATATGTGTGTGTGTGTGTGTATATATGTGTGTGTGTATATATATATATATATATATATATATATATATATATATATATATATATGGGGCTGGGATTTAGCTCAGTTGGTAGAGTGCTGCGCTGCAGTCTCTGAGGTCCCGAGTTCAATTCCCAGCACTGCAAAAAATGAGAGAAGGACCTGGCAATCCCGAAACAGTCAGCCATTGAAAACCCAATGAGGGTCGCTATGAGTCAGATACCAACTCAATGGCACACAACAACAACTATATATATATGCACACACACACACACATACATACACACACACACACACATATATACATACACATATACACATGTATATATATATATTTTTCTTCCTTTAGATTAGATTTAGCTCCCTCATGGGTGAGAACATATAGTATTTTGCTGAGGGCCTGCTTTCATTTGCATAAGATGATATTCTCCAGTTCTATCCATTTTGTTGCATACGACATTATTTCATTCTTTTTTATTGTGGAGTAATAGTCCATTGTGTACATGTACCACAATTTTTCTATCCATTCCTCTGTTGATGGACATCTTGGTTCCATATCCTTGCGATTGTGAAGAGTGCTACATTAAACATGGAAATACAGGTGTCTCTGTGGTATGATGACTTATCTCCCTTTGGGTATATTCCCAGGAGTGAGACAGCCAGGTCATATGGCAGTTCTATTCTTTATTTTCCAAAGTATCTCCATATTGATTTCCAAAGCGGTTAAACTTACATTCCCACCAACAGTGCAAAAGCATTTCTTTTTCTCTGCATCCTTGCCAGCATTTGTTGTTATTTATTTTGTTGATCTTGGCCATTCTTACTAGAGTGAAATGGAATCTCAGTGTTGTTTTGATTTGCATTTCCCTAATGGCTAAGGATAGTGAGTATTTTTTCATGTGTTCTTGGCCCTTTGAACTTCTTCATTTGAGAACTGTCTGTTCATTTCCTTTGCCCACTTATGTATTAGGTTATTTGTTGTCTTGGAATTTGCTTTCTTAAGTTTGTTGTATATTCTAGAAATTAGTCCTCTGTCAGATGTGTAGGATGCAAAGATTTTTTCCCATTCAGTGGCCTCTCCCTTAACTTCGTTGATTGTTTCCTTTTTGATTGCTTTTTAATTTCATATACTCCCACTTGTCAATTCTTGGTACCATTTCCTGGGTGATTGGACTCTTGTTAAGGAAATATTTTACCTAGGTGTTGCAGTGTGTTTCTTATCTTTTCTTCTAGTAGTTTTAGGGTTTCTGGTTGAGGTCTCTTTTCAATTTCAAATTGATTCTCCTGCAAATTGAGAGATATAGGTCTATTTTCAGTTTTCTGTAAATGGATATCCAGTTTTCCTAGCACCATTTATTGAAGGAACTATCTTTTCTCCATAGAATGTCCTTAGGCCCTTTGTCAAAAATCAGGTGGCTGAAGTTGCATGAGTGTATCTCTGGGTCTTCAATTCTGTTCCATTGGTCTTTAAGACTATTTTTGTGCGAGTACCAAGCTGTTTTTGCCATTGTAGCCCTGTAGTATAGTTTGAAATAGGGTATTGTGATCCTGCCTGCGCTGTTTTTGCAGCTTATGATTGTTTGGGCTACACACGGTCTTTTGTGTTTCCACATGAATTTTAGAATTTTTTTTTTATTTCTGCAAAGTCTGTCATTGGAATTTGAATGAGGATTGTATTAAATCTGCAAGTTGCCTTTGGTAATATAGCCATTTTTTACAATATTCTCCCAATCCATGAGCAGGAGAGGTCCTTTCATCTTCTAGTATCCTCTGCAATTTCTTTCTCTAATGTTTCAAAGTTTTCCTTGTACAGATCTTCAGGGTCTTTGGTTAGATTGATTCCTAAATATTTAATTTTTTTTGGTGGGCTATTCTGAATGGGATTCTTGCCTTAATTTCCTTCTCTTCATGTTTATATTTGGTATAAAGGAAGGCTACTGAATTTTGAGTGTTAGTTTTGGATACTGCTACTTTGCTGAATGGGAGACAGATCCGGCAACCTAATCCCAAAGATTAGTCTGCCATTGAAAACCCTATGTATAGCAGAGAAGTACTGAAATTAGTGTTGGGCATGGCCCAGTGTCTGGGAGTGTTTCATTCTGTTGTATATAGGGTCACTATGTGTCGGACCCAACTTGACAACACCTAACAACAATAAGAGTTTTCTGGAGGAATTTTCGGGGTCCATTAGGTGAAAGATCATGTCATCTGTGAATAAGGATAATTTAACTTCTTCCTTGCCTATCTGTATCCCTTTGATTTCTTTCTCTTATCTGATCACTCTGGCTAGGACTTCGATCACAATATTAAATAAGAGAGGAGAGAGTTGACTTCTTTGTCTTGTTCCTGATCTTAAAGGGCCACACACCACTTCTAATCTGCCTCACTACTGTGTGCCAATTTCTTTCTGTCATTTTCAGTGTTAAGGGAAACATTCTTATCTGGAGAGCCCCAGTTCTCTTGCCAAGTCTGCTTGTCCCACCTGTGCCACAGGTAGTAGGATTTAATGTCAATACCTTTCCTTTCTTCTCTAAGAATGTTGCTTTGTAATGTTTTGTGCTGGAAATCAGTGGTGGAGGGATGGTGAAATGTCAGACTTTTCCCCTTTAGCCTGCCCATTTTGCTTTCTTCCTCTCTTGTAAGCTTTTTTCTCCTCTCTTCACAGGCAATACACATTGAAACTCAGGGAAAGATACTGTTTGTTTCAAAGAGAAATGTGCTTTCAAAACTTGGGGTTTTTTCCCTCTCTCCCTTCATTCCTTCCCTCCTTCCTTCCTTCTTTTTGTCTGCCGCCCTCCCTTCCCTTCTTCTTTTTCTTTCTCTTTTTTTCTTTCTCTTTCCTTTCTCTTTCTCCTCTTCTTTCCTGTCAGTTCCCAGGAAGGGAACAGAGAAAACAATATTGGAAGCACAAAGGATAAACCATAAAGAGTGGCCTCTGACACAATCTTCACTGAGAACTGTCTTTGCCACTGTGATAGCAGAGATGAAGAGAAGTGAAAACAAGTCCTCTCACTCTGATACTTCACGTTAAGATAATGGGACAAAGCAGCTGCGCTCCTTTCCTTCCATTTCCTTCCTTCTCCCCCCTGCAGCCCTATTCTTGCCCCCTAACTCCTGTGCTTTCTCTAATTGCTCTTTAGCCTGGACCATCCACCTGTGGGCGAGTCTAAGCCTTGCTCAGGTCAGCCTTCAGCTACTGCCTCTCCACCTCATCTAAACCCTTCCGCCTCCTCGCCAAACTTTTTTAAGTACCTAAAACATAATTCCGGTGGAGAACAAAGTGGGAATGCTGTGCTGAAGAGGTGAGCACACTCGTGTGGCAAGTCCAGTGTTGTTTGCCCAGCGACTTCACAATGACGAAGCATGTGCTGCATGGGGGCTGTCCATGCAGGAGCCCCAGTCACTGTGTGTGTGTGTGTGTGTGTGTGTGTGTGTGTGTGTGTGTGTGTGTGTGTGTGTGCGCGCGCGCGCGCGTGCATGTGTGTGTCTGTGTTTATATTTGGTCTTCTTATTTTCAACTTTCATTTGAATTGACTTAATTTTGCTATTTTCTTTAAAATACAGTTTTGATGGCTTACTTTCATATACTTACTTTCACATTCCCTCACTTTGCTGTGTACACACACATGCATGTGCACAGGCTAACAACTGTTTGGTTGTATACATTAGTATTTGTGTCATATCAGAATCTTCCTGATTAATTTAGATGATTTTTTTTTCCAGTTTGAAAGAAAGAGTTACTGGGCAGATAAGCTGATTTTAAAAATTAATCCATTAATCCTACTTATTTAAAGTCAAGTCTTAACTGAAAATGAAAGTTAAATTTCATTTGTGAACCATTTTAAATTTCTTACTAGACAATGTTTTTTAAGCTTATATTTTATACCTCATGTGTTTATATTTCTTTATCCTAAACTCTTTTTTCAACCAAACTCTCAGCATCTCCTACCGTAATGCCCTGCGGAAAAAACTTCATTCTTCTTCCTCTGTGCCAAATTTTCTAAAATTTCTGGCTCCTGTAGATGAAAATAACACCTCTGACTTTATGAACACAAAAAGGTAGGGCTTAATTTAGATACATCAAACTTGGATGTTATAAGTGTTGAATTATTATGGGAAAATTTTAAATGTCCTTCTGTCATTTAAAAAACTAGCTTAATCTGTTTTATCTCCTTTCTTATACTTTTTCTCTTACTGAATGTCATTTTTAAAAATGTATGTTGTTGTTGTTGTTAGGTGCCGTCGAGTCGGTATCCGACTCATAGCGACCCTCATAGGGTTTTCAGTGGCTAACTGTTTGGGGATTGCCTTGGGAGTGGATTGCCAGGCCCTTCTCCCATTTTTGTGGTGCTGGGAATTGAACTCGGGACCTCAGAGACTGCAGCGCAGTCCTCTACCAACCGAGCTAAATCCCAGCCCTAAAAATGTATAGCTAACCTGTTTTCTAGTTTTGACTAGGGTTAATATTATTAATGTCACTTCAGAAGATCAAAGAAAGTCAACTTCTTCTGTAAGAGCAATGAGCTGGAAAGTGAGCATTCGGCTCGTAAATAACTCAGGATGTCTGATTTTACCATTTGTGGTGATGGCTTCATGTTGGTACATACCTGAGTGTGAATTTCAAGGGTTTCCCCATGTCGTCTTGTGAATAGAAAGAAATTTAATGATTACATTGTTTATATATATTGACAATTGTACTTTTCAGTTTGTAGTTTTTAAAATACAAATGTTAAAGCAGCCATTATTAGTAAATGACCATAATTGTTGCCTTGATGGTTGTGTATAAAGTATGACTTCTTTTTTTCCTTCATTTCTTTTTGTTTGTTTCCCTTGTGACCACCATAGAGATGTAGGCCTGTGCTGACAAAAATACGTATTCCCACAGAGAGACTGGGATAAGCTGAGGCCCTGTTGACAGTGCCCCCTTTAATCAGGTTGTCTTTTTTGAAATGGTACTAAGAGAGACAGTTGGAAGCATAATTCTGTGGAGCATAATTCTGATATGTTTTACAATAGAAGTCATTCATTGGAGCGGGGTGCAATTGTGCTCTTTTTGTGGAAAGCACCCTGAAAGAGAGCAGCCCCATGACCGCTTGTTTTAACTGCTTGTTTTAACATTGATAATTATGGAATTGTGTGCATTTGCACGAAGACAATTCATAATTTAGTGCTGCTTCTTTCTTTCTTTTTTTTTAAATCAAGCTGAAAAATAAATATAACACCTCCCTACCAGTCATAAATCCATTATGTTTCAATTTCAGGGACTTTGAATCCAAAGCGAACCACCTGGGTGACCCCGACGCAACCCCAGTGAAGGCCCGGCGGCACTCGTGGCGGCAGCAGATATTCCTTCGTGTGGCCACCCCGCAGAAGGCCTGTGACACCCCCAGCAGATTCGAAGGTGAGGCGCCCCTGAAGACCCCATATATCCCCAGAGCCTCCAGGAAGCCCTGTGTTGACAGGAGGTGGACGGCTGGCCTCTTCAGCCCTGAGGTGGTCACAGAGGTGAATGTGGGGAACGACTTCAGAACTCATTTCGGGAAACTTCTCTGGAGACAGGAGCAGTGCTTTTGACACCCAGGGTGGTCAGAGCCAGGGCTTTGGAGTTTGCTTTCAGAGCCCAGCCTTGCCTTACAGTGGCTGTGAACTGGAATAAGCTGTCTAAATTTCTCACCCATAGTCTAGGATTCTACTTTTGGCCACACTGATTGAGAAAAGAGACCATGATGCCATTATTGATCTATATTTTTCGAAGTATTTGACATTCATACTATTGGAGAGAAAATCACTGAAGCGAATGTTTCTAGCAAAGTCACCTTCTGTGATGCAGAAGTCCCTCTGTGCCCAGGGCCTGCTGCTCCTCTTCCCTCAGTCGCTCCCTGTGGGGCATTGTGGAGCCGCTGCTCTGCTTGCACCTTCTGCTCTGTAGCCCTTGGGAGCTGCTGTGTGGAGTGTGTGGGGGTTTTGATTCTCTCGCTTCTTCTATGAGTGGATGGCTGTGAGGTGCCTCATTCTTCTGCCCAGTGAAGAGGCCCACCAGCTGCACAGGGGGCCCTCTTCTTCCCAGGTCCCTGCAGGGGCTGGGCAGAGAGGGGGAAGGCACAGGGTCCTGAGGGAGACTCTGGAGGGGGAACTGAGCTGATTGGTTGGTATGAAACAACGCAGCAGCTAGGACACCAGAATCAGTTTCAGTGCTAGAGTACCTTGCAGTGTTGTGATACCCAGACCTCACCGGGAGTGGCTGCGGAGACTGAAATATGATGGTTTTCAAATGCATGGTGCAGTGTCCAGGATGTGTGAAGGGTCCTGGGTAACATGGTGGAGCTGCCCGTTCCATCTTATAACAGTTCAAAATTTCCAAATGAGCTTCTGTAGACTGAGTCACATCCTACCTCCCTGTCCTTTCATCCCTGAGTTCTGTTCTGGTCTCTGAAGCCACACAGAATAGGTTTGCTCCCACTTTCTGCTCTTCAATGTCTGAGGATCTCAGAAGCCACTCCTTTTTTTACATCTCTTCTCCAGGGGAACTTCTGTTGTAACCACAAGGCACTCTCTGGTCAAAGTCCTGTTCTCTGGTCATCCCCGTGCCAAACCTTGAACTGCACCTGGGGTCCCCAAGCCTCTGGCCCATACAGAGCATCTCTTTTTCCCACTGAGTTGCCACTGTTCTGTTGACACAGACTTAGCTTCACAATCTGTTTTTGCTTTAAATAATTAACTCATTTTTTTTTTATTCTTATTGTGTCCTGTCACTTTGGGTATGAACTATTATTTGGAAATCAGACTGGTTCCTTTCTGCACTTGAGAAGTCTTTTGTAAGCTTTCCTGACTCAAGCAGTTTGTACCTGGCCTCATGAGTTTTGACCAGTCCTTTTGCATTGTTTTGAGTGTTGCTCCTCTTGACCATAGGTTGTGTGTAGTTGTATGCAGAGTTGCTGAGCTTGGCCTTTGTGACTTTCATCGATAAAGCACTGAACAGAGCAGGGCCCAGCATCGTTGATGCTCTTCCTGTTTCTTTGTGTTGTTAGGTGCCATTGAGTCAGATCCAATTCATGGTGATGCTATGTACACAGAACAAAACACCACCCAACACTGCCATGCACATAATCTTTTTATGTTTGAGCCCATTGTTGCAGCTGCTGTGTTTCTTCTCATTTTGAGTTGTGCCACCTCAGCAAATGGAGGTCCCACGAGCTTTACTCCGTTCCCATCATTAAGGTTGACTGTATTTTGAGGAGGCATCTCTTTCCCAGTCATCTCTTGAATGCCTTCATCTCTTGAATGCCTTCCAACCTGGGGGACTCATTTTTCAGCACTATATTTGTTAGCGTTTCTCTGCTATTCATAGAGTTTTCAATAGCTAATTGTTTTGGGAGTCACCTGCCAGGTCCTTCTCCCTAGTCTATCTTAGTCTGGGAGCTCAGCTGAAACCTGTCCACCATAGGTATCCTATTGGGATAATTTTCAGCATCACAGCAACATGCAAGCCCCAGCAGCATGACAAGTTGACAGACACGTAATGGCTTCCTATTCCTGGGCAGCAGCATCCCTGATGCATCAGACCCCAAACAAGTAAGCTACTTTCTACTGTAAGGTGTCCTGAGAGACTCCTGCCATGTGTTGTGAAAGTCACAATCCTTGTCCACCCTGTTCCTCTGACTGAAGCTCTTAGTAGCACTCCTTTCTGAAACTACACCAAGGCCTTTGCTTCTAGTTTTATGTCCAGTAGAGACCTCACTTTCCTCTGAAACACTGTGAGCTCAGTCTGCATTCCTATCAGCAGTAACCTTTTGGTCTTCCTTACTCTTACCAAAACCACCCCTCAAGCCCTCCAGAGCTTCTGCCTCCAGCATCTCCAGACTCTTCTA
Source organism: Pedetes capensis (assembly GCA_007922755.1). Lineage (NCBI taxonomy): Eukaryota > Metazoa > Chordata > Mammalia > Rodentia > Pedetidae > Pedetes > Pedetes capensis. The sequence goes on from VMDO01001420.1 coordinate 183,684, forward strand.
AACTCCTCCCACAAACAAGTTCCAAAGGCCTAAGAACTATATGGTAAGGGTTCGCTTTCTGCACAGCAATGACCCCACTCTCTTGTACCAATTTTCTTTATTTGTCAGCTGTTGTTATGGTAGCAGAAAAGCAAACTCAGACTAGCTTATGGAAGAACAAGCTTATTGGAAGTGCACAGTTAGTAGATCAGTCCACAAAGGTGGCAGGGCAGGCATGGCAGTGGCAGGAGGCAGGGCCCGTGGCAGACGACCTTACATCTTTGTGAGCAGAAAGCAGAGAGAGTATGGAGGCACAGGTCCAGGATAAAAACCTCCAAAGGCTCGCCCCCAGTGACTCCCTTCCACCAAACTAGACCTACCTCCGAAAGTTCCATAAGCTCCCAGGACAGCAACTGGGGTTCTAATGTTAAAGAATATGACCTTAGGGGAACACTTTATATTCAAACCATGAAAGACATGTTTCTGAGCATTTAATATATGGACCTGTCCTCAGCTGATCTCTCTCTGTCCTTCCTCCACATTAGTTAGCCTTGAGACTAGTATGGAATGGAGAGAGATTGATTCCTGCCTATGACTTTTCTTCTCCCATACTAGGCATCTTCGTCCCTTACCATTGTCACTCTCCATCCTTAGGGCACAGAGAGGTGAGAGCCTGCTGTTGTGGTCTTTGACCCACTCCAGCACCCTCCATGGATTTCCCTGCAGTTGAGAGAGACTGATAGATCTGAAGACAGTGGAGGAGCCCTGGGTTCCTCTCCCCAGAGTTCCTTGCCTCATCCCACTCTCCACAGCAGAGCACACACTGCTAGAGGTGGTGCCAGGTTTCTGTTTCTGCTTTGCCATAGTGGCCAGACCGTGAACAGCTGAGGTGTCTGCAAGCTGGATGGCTGAGCTCTTACTCTGACTTGGGTGTGAAAGACCCTGTCTTTCTGCTGTCAGAAATACTCTTAACAGTGCCTTGTAGAATCCATTTCATATGCTCAGAATGACTGACTATTCTGAATTTGTATTCTGACAGTGCAAAAAGTTCAATTTAACAGACAGGAAATCTTATCACCTTTCTTTGAGGTAAAAAAGTAAGGCAGAGATATTTGTACTATCTCATCCTTTTCATCCCACTTGGAAAATTCTACTAAAACAAACCACCAGTAATTTAAAAACCATGATGTTTGCTTAGCGATAATGGTGTTACTGAAGGAGAAATGGGATATTTCATAATTTGAGGGTTCTAATTTTTGTGGGTGAGCTAAAACCTGGAGAGAAGGGTTTTTTGAGTAAGGAGTGTTCTGCAGCTAAATATAAAAAAAGGGGTGGGGAGGGAGCGGTAATACAAAGTCAAGCAGTATGATAGAGGTAGAGAGATTAGACTGGGCAAATCCTGTCTCTGACCAAATTAGCCTGGCATTTACTCAGAAACGTGTGACTATTAATATGGACGAGCTCCCTGTGAAATGGTTAAGTTGCAAGAAGCTGAATTTTACATTTTGGAAACCGAGCTGAAGAAGGAAGGAAGTTAATTTACATTTAGAAATTTATTTGTATATGTCTAGTAAGACCGGGACAAACATTCCCATATCCATCTGTTTTTATTTTTCCCCTCATGCTGGGGATTTAACTCAGGGCCTTGTACATGCCAGCCAAGAGTTTTATCACTGAGCTACACCCCCCAACCCCTATTTTCCTTTTTTAATTTATCAGTCAGCACTTGCTATTTTGTAAGAATTTCAGGTTTAAGTTAGCAAAATCTGAGAGGGGTGGTTTTCATTCTAAACCTGTGAGGGGTAGGCCCCTGCTTCAGAGGCGGTGGGTCAGGTGTACAGCAGGTGCCCACACAGAACGGAAACTGCAAGCTAAGTAGGAAGTCACCAAGTTTTACTCAAAGACTTGGCAAGGCAAGTGTATTCATAATGAAACAAATGTAGACCATGAAATAAGTTGGTAAAAGCTGCCTGGTAGTTTAAATGTAAAGCACAGGGCTTTATGGCACCTCAAGTTTGTGCTGATCACTTATGGCTACTCTAGGAAAGTGTGTTCCTTTTTCTTTGTGCTGTGAGTTTTCTGGGTAAAACCTTTGCGACGCTGGGCATTTGAAAAGACCATACTTGGTAAGCTATTCACTTGCTTGAGGGTGGTATCAGGAGTGCTAGGAAATCAGCACTCAGGTTTGGTCTCAGGTTGTGTGTGTTTAAGACGGCATTTGTGAGGTGTAGCTGAGGACAAACACACTGGCTCTTCTGAGTGGAGCACAGCGATGCTTGTGTCTGTGCAGCAGCCTCTTGTTTTCAGATCCTGACCATTTGAGGCTAACTGTAGGCCTTTGCTGAAGGCAAACATGTGAACTTGCTTATTATGCCTTAGACAAAGATGTGCACACAGCTGTCAGTTAAGTGACTGTCCAGATCATGGGTCAGAGTAGCGTTTGACCAACTTTTAAGGGCCTGGGGTCCTTTGGAGATCTTGTCAAAAGGCAGATTCTAATTCAGTAGGTCTGTGTGGGTCCTGAGCGCCTCCATTTCTGGCAGGCTACCCAGTGATGCTAATGTTGCTGGTCCCCTTTGAGTAGCAAGGGCTTAGAGTAAGCAGCCGTGGCCAATCCAATCCAGATGTTCTGGTGCTAGTCTGGCCTCTCTGGTAGGCTGCTTTCAATTTCTACAGGGGAATTCAGAGGTCTCTGTAAATAAATCAGAGGGCTCAAATAAATGTCTGCAGCCATAGCACCCTAGCATCCAATCTCACCTGATCTTGGAAGCTAACCAGGGTCAGCCTGCTTTGTCCTTGGATGGGAGACTACCTGGGAATACCAGGTGCTGCAAGCTAGGGAGAAGGACCTGGCAATCCACGCCCTAAACAATCAGCCATTGAAAACCCTATGAATAGCAGAAAAACACTGACAGAAGGGCCCAGCATGGCACAGTGTAAGGGAGTGTTTTGTTCTGTTGTACATAGGGTCACTATGAGTTGGACCCGATTTGACAGCACCTAACAACAACAACAAAAATGAATGTGGGTCATTTATGACCATTCTTTCTTCTTTGCAATGTTGAGAACAAAACACAGGGCCTCAGACATGCTAGGTAAACATTCTGTCTCTGAGGTATACTCCCAAACATCAGTGCCCTTTTTTGAGGACACTTGTGTGTCTGGAGAAGCAGAGTGATGGGCAAAATGTAGTGATAGAAAACATGATGGTAGATATAAAGGAATATATAACAATGTACCACATGAAACCAAACCTGTGGCACTTTACCTCTCTGCTGCTGTTTTATTTTCCAGGGAGCTTTGTCTTGTGGATAGCACCAAGGACACAGAACACGTGCTTGTTGTCTTCACCCTAGGCTCTAACCTAATTGTCAGGCCTGCAAACAGTGCTGGAAAGCAGCTTATGATGAGATATTTGGCAGTTTGGTAGTACACATACTTCACTGTATCTTTTCCCACTGTATCATGCAAAAGAGAGTTCTTTGCTGTAGAGAAATAATTTTTAGGTAACTCCCCATGTGGAATAGGGGAAAATCCTTTTTTTAAAAAAAAAATCTATATGTCAGAGAATAATTTCAGTCTTAGTCTAATATTTTTAAGCATTTCAGATTATATTATGCATTTCACCAACAATAGAAGCTTTTAAACTTGTCTTGAGAAAAGAACTTACTCTCTTATAGATAAGAGTGATTTATTGATTTAAAACCCACTGTATAAGCAAATAATCCAGTGAAGCCAAAGTTCAGAGATTTTTTTTGTGTTGTGAGTATAGCTGAGTCAGTATGCCCCATTTATAGTGAGGTTAAATCTAGATTAGACAGTAGATACAAATTTAAGTGTAAACAGTAATGGCAAAAGTAAAGTATATAATCTGAATTTTTATGATGACTTGTGAAAAAACGTAGAAAGCATTTTATGACTGATTTATTTATGTTATGTATAGCTAGATTTTCAAGAATTCACATATCTTTAGGAAATTTTAATGGATTATATAAATGGAATAGCGATAAGTAAAATGTTCCTAGAAAATACGAGCATCACAATGACATCTGTATCTGACCTTTGTGTCTTGATCAGTAGTTCTCAATTTTCACTGGGCAGCACAGTCCCTCAGGGAGATTTTTAAGTAGACAAACTGGACTTGCCCCTCCATCTGCCTAAGCCATGGGTGAGGGGCTGGGGGCTGGGCATGGCTTTTATTTATTTTAAACTCCCCCTAAGGATTATGGTGGGCTGGGATTTAGCTCAGTTGGTAGAGCACTGCGCTGCAGTCTCTGAGGTCCCGAGTTCAATTTCCAGCACCATAAAAGTTGGGAGAAGGGCCTGCCAATCCACTCCCAAGGCAATCCCGAAGCAGTCAGCCATTGAAAACCCTATGAAGGTCGCTATGAGTCAGATACCGACTCCACAGCACCTAACAACAACAACAACAACAACAAGGATTATGGTTGGTGCTGCTTTGAGACCAACCTGTCGACCTCTGAGGGTGACTTGAGAAGCTGTCACCACTTGGTGGCACTGTTGCTCCCTTGTCTTGATGGCCCCGGTTTCTTTCCAGTCCCAGGAAAGTGTGCTAGCTTTCTCTTTTTCTCCATATTTTTATTTTTGACCTTGTTATGATATTTATATTTATTGCCCACTCACAACTTATTGAATAGAGAGCAAGTTCTGAAGTTGAGAAGTTTCTCTTTTTCTGTAGGATTTTTATGGCATGGGCAAAAACAAGGAAGGAGAAATTGCTATTCCCAGAAAGATACAATTTTTTAAGGGTTTTTTGTTGTTTGTTTGGTTGGTTCATTTTGTCTTTGTTTTTTCAGACAGGGTCTTGCTATGTAGCTCAGGCTGTCATTGAACACTCAATCCTCCTACCTCAGCCTCCCAGTGCTGGAATTACAGTTGGACACCCCTACATCTGGCATAGTTGTTCTTAATGTACTTTTGTATAAGTTCACTTTTCCATGGTGAATAAAGACCAGGTTTGAGATAAAGTATCACCAGCCAAGGATCTGATTGTTCATGCATTTCTATAGTAAAAGCTGGTATATTTTCTGCTGTGTTGTGCTTCTAGGCATGTCACTCCAGAAGTCAGTGAGGCCAGAGTAAACAACAAGGATTTTACCCTAGCTTGCTATTTTTGTGCCTGTTAATAATACTAAGCTAGCATAGATTCAGCTTTTCCTAGTGAGCCACTGACATTTAAACAGTCAGTCCTTAAACTTGTGTGAGGGCAGGAGTTAAGGGCTGGGATGCAAAGACATCACTTTGACCATTGCTGTCAGAAGCATGGTTGCAGGCTTGGGTGCTGGAGCCTTGGGATTGAATCCCTGTGCTGCATTTATGGTGTCACATGACCATAATGGTGCTTACTGCACCTACCTGGTCGACAGCTCCTCCCTTGGCCTAATGTGCTTCTGTAGTGTGTGCCTGGGTGCCCAGAGCACAAAGTCTGAAGTGGAAGATCTTGATTTGTCACCTTTGAACTTTAATCTGTAGGCACCAAGGAGCCATTAAAGTCTTTAAATCGAGGATATGGCAGGTAGTTTGACAGTATTTTCAGGGGGATAAACTCTATAACCTTGTCTGAACATGAAACAGCCTTACAGTCAAGGCTGGGTTGAGAGTGAGGCTAGGAGGTCCCGTGAGTACAAAATTGAAGGAGGCGCGGGCCCTGCAGTTACTGATCCTATTCTTATAAGACAAAAATGTGTCTTGACTTACTGCACTGCAGGCACGTGTCGGCCTCCTGGTCCGCGCCCTCTTTCTTCTTTCTCTTTTTGTGCTCTACACCCCGTAGCCTACTTAAGTAACTGGGACAGCCCTGCAGGGGAGGTTGGGATTAGTTCTGAAGAGAAATTCTTTGGCAGGAAAAGTTTGTTTTGTTTTGCTTAAAAAACAGCTTTATTGAGATACAACTCATATCCTGTACAGATCACCCATTTAAAGCATACAATTCAGTGTTCCTGCTTTTTAAAAGTATTTCAAAAGATCGTGCAACCGTCACCACAGTATAATTTTAAAACATTTTTGTGCCTCTAGAAATAATCCTGTAACCATCACTTCCCAATCCACTGTGCTCACCCCCCTTACTCCTAAACAATCACTAATCTACTTTGTCTCTGCAGACTTTCCTGTTCTAGACATTTCATATAAATGTAATCATACAATATGTGGTCCTTCACGTCTGGCTTCTTTCACTTCACATAATGGCTTTCAATGTTTTCAGATTTTATCGTGTTATAATATGTATCAGTGCTTCATTGTCTTTGTGGAGATTAATATTCTATTTATAGATCACATTTTGCTTATCTCTTTACCAGTTAGTAGACATATGGGTTGTTTCTACCTTTTGGTTGTCAGGAATCTGTTGCTGTGAACATTTATGTGAAAGATTTTTTTGTGGATGAATGTTAAGAAGAGGTGTTAGGGGTGGTGATATAGCTCAGTGGTAGAGTGCCTGCCTGGTACGCATGAGGCCCTGGGTTTCATCCCAGCACTGAAAAAACAAAACAAAGCAAAAAGCTATTTTGAAAGTGTGAACTGGCACTGAATACTCCTTTTCTGGGGTGCTTCCCTGCGATTCTAACCTGCTGGGATGGTTAGGCCAATGGAGATGGGAGAGGCTTGGCCCTCAAGTCAGGCTTTCCTGTCAGTTGGCCTTTTTTGCCTTCCTTGTACTCCAGGCTAAAGGGAAGGTGTCTTGGGTCCTGGTGCCTCCCTCACAAACTCCTGGGAAGCCAAGTCCCCAGGGAGCTTCTCTCATGGTTCTCATAGTTTGCCTTCACCCGTGGGAGCCAGCCAGAGGGCCACAGGTTAGTGGCATTTGCTCTGAGACACATTTCTTTCAGCTGTTCTCAAGCCAAGTGTGCCCCAGAATCCCCTGGGGCATGTGGAAACGCAGACTGCTTAGCCTCACCCCCACGTTTCTGATTCTGGAGATTAAATTCTCTGGGGTGGAGCCTTTAAGCTCTAATGGCTGAAAAGCAAGGGTACATCTTATTCTAATCTAAACTCTGGCCAAAAATGTCCTAAGTGATTCTTAATAAAACAACAGATTGAAAAGCAGAAATGTATTTTATGGCACATTATGAAACAGCCAACCTATCCTATTTTCTTTGCCGTGAAACTCATTGAATGTTAATAGTGTAGCCATTGTAATTATTTCTGTCCTCTCTTAAGCATTTAGTGCCTGCACTTTTACCCTGACTCGATTCTCATATTATAGGTATCACTGCCCACATTTTAAAGAGATGAGGCTAGGGAGATTGAGGACCATACTTCTGGCTCCCATAGCAATCAGATCACGTGGCTGAGGCTCAAGTCTAGTCTGCTTAACTCTAAATCCAGTCTTTTAATTACAGAAATGAGCTGCTCAGTATTAAGAATAAATTATCCAGAGTTTTGACTGGTTTGCTCACTTAAATTAGTGCTTGTGCGTGATAGGCTGTGTCAGAGTGAAAGAACATGTTTCATGTCGGAAGCATTCTAGAATTAAATTTTAACTCTTGCTAGTCAAGCACACATTTTAGGCATTGTTAAAACTTTGGCAGAATGAGAACCTGCCCAATTGAATGGTTTCTGTTATTTACATTTATTTAAATGAAGGACCATTTTTATCTCCCGGAGATGTAGCCAAGGGATGCATTAAACTGCTATCTTCCAAAAGGGTTTTCTTCCAAGTAAGTTTGTTTTATCCCTTCCATATAAATGGAAATATTTACAGCATAAATCCTAATTATATTTTAAACCTTATTTACCAAAGCAGGAGTATTGTAATTATGGTCTTACATAATTCTAAAAATGATTTGTAGTACCAAACTATGAATTTTATTCTTGAGAGAATAACACATTTTCCACAGAAAGCTAAAGAAGTATGGTTCATTTCCTGTCCAGGTGCTTCAGCTGGAAGACTGTGGTTCAGGACAGTTCTAGTGATGAGAATCATGTTTAATCTTCCCTCAGCTGGGTTTACCTCTGTCCTGGTTTGGAGATTGTATATTGCAGCAGCATCTTCCCTAAACAGTAACCAAGGTTAGGTTTTTCTCTTTCCTCCTGCTGCCAAACATTTCCCTTGCCATTGCTTATGTTTAGGGGTTGGTTTCTTCAGCCCTGCAATGCTTTCAAATCATGTGACTTAGAAGTCATAGTAGGGATTCCTCTCTTCACAAAGTAGTATTTGTGCCTGTCATTGTTTGCAAAAATTGAAGTTTATCATTCTTCTCCAGAAAAACCAATGTGTACCACCTTCAGAAAGTTTTCTTCAATTATCCATAACCCTGCAGCCTTAGCTACACGTGGTACCTGTCTCCGTGTTAAGCAGGCTCCATATAGTTAGCCTAGATGTTCATCCAGCATATAACAAAGGCACCAGATTGCCATTCACCCATGCATGTGTGTGTGTGTGTGTGTGTGGGGGGGGTGTCTTCCTCACTTCTGATTGCTCAATTTTCTTTGTCTTACCATTTCCACATTTTTATGAACCTTACGTCCAAGTCCCCAAATTGACATCATTTAGAGATTGTCTTGCTTGACTGCACACTGATGTAACCAAAGAAGTACTAATTTTTTTCTTGTACCAAGTCAGGACAATGGTAGAGCAAAGGAGATTCCATGGCTCCACTAAGTTACCAGTGAGCCCAGACCCTCCTTTGCTATGTCATCCTCTTAAGATGCCTCCACCCTGGCTTCCCCTCCATTTCCAAGAAGAGCAATGAAGGAAGCATCGAGGAAGGGGTGACTTCTCTATAGCCATAGAGCAAAACTGTTCCAGAGGTGACTAATGGACTTCCATTTGTATCCCATTACCTGAACCATGTCAGCTGGCCACCCACAGCCATCAGAGAGACTGGGAAATATTGATTATTGACTGAGCACATTGCCACCTTGTCCAGTATTTTGGGAGAGGGAACGAGGTAGGCAGTCATAGGAGCTGCAGTACTGCCTGTGTGAAATGTTCTACTGCTCCCTGCTGGGCTGGGTTCTCCAGGCAGCTATAGCTTTGTGTGGATTTTAGTTGCCTGGAAAGCTCCTCCTCATTTTCTCCCCTCTGCACCTACCCCCTGATGCTTTAAACCTGACAGACTTTTCCTTATCCTGTCACCCCACTTCAGTGCCACTGTTTCTTTCCAGCTACTAGCCACAAGTAGCATAAATATAAATGTAAACTAATCACACTTGAATGCAGTAAAAATTTAGTTTCTCACACTAGCCTCACTTCAGGTGCTCAAGAGCCACATGTGAGCTCACCACATTGGAGAATGCAGTTCTAGAACATTATTTCATCCTAGAAAGCTCTCTTGGACATTCTGCCCAGGACGATGAGCTCTCTGAGAGCTCCCTTTTCCCAACTCTGTCACTCAGGACAAGTGCATGTCTTGTTGCACTGTCTCTTGACTGAAGTGGTAAACTGCAGGGAGTCAAGATGTTCTAGAGCCCACACTGCTCCTAAAAATAGTGTTGCTGACCATGTAAAAGGTATCAAGTGCACTACTTTCAAGGAATCCTAAAAGCAAGTGAGAACTTTGAAAGTCATCTGTTCTAGGTTCCTTATTTTACAGATGAAGAAACTGAAGCTCCTGGGAAGTGTAGGAACCACCAAAAGCTACCCAGGCATTCAGGGTTGAATGGACTAGAATCTTGGTTGTGGTCTTTGCATTCACAATACCTCTTTCCATTAAACCTGGTGGAGTATCACCAACCTGTTTGTTTTCCTTGACTCTCTTCTAGTTTTGTCTGTTAAACTAGTTTCCAGTCCTGTGAGAGAGGAAGTGTCAGCTTCTTAGCTATCCCTGATACCCACCATGTGTGGCTGGTGGTCAAGAATGCTCAGGAAACGGAGAGTGTAAGCCCAGCTTCATCAATGACTATTTAGTTGCAAGAATTAAAAAAATGACTCAAGCTGGCTCACCCAGAAGGAGGATTTTAGAAATCAAGGGTAAAAGCTGGGAACCAGGAAATTATCAGGGATCAAGCATGTCTCTCTGGCTCTTTTTCTCTTCTGGTCTCTTCTTTATTCCACACACCAGCTCTCTCAGTTTGCTCATCACAGTATACAGTCAAACCAGTCCCTAAATCTATGTGACCTCTTAGCTTCAGGGGCACCCAAGTACCTGATTGCAAATCTTTGTTTCATTCCAGGTTTTTGAGAGGAAGCACTGATTAGCCAGACTCTGGCTGCTGGGATGGGAGGGGTGTGAGAAGTGTGGTACCACTGTGGCAGGAGGACCCACTTGGCTGTCACGGGGTTATGGGGAGGTGAGGCAGGCCAGAGATGAGAGAAAGGGCACAGCTTCAGGCTCCCATATGTTGGTGGCAGTTATATCATTTACCATAGGCAGAGCCAAGATAATCAAAGTAACTGGGAATGTCTAGGTTTTTGATGGTTACTGGTTATCCTGAACTAGGTGAGTTGTGTGAGGTAAGTAGTGTACATGTATTACGAGAAGGACTTGGATAGAGGCCAGCTGATGATTTATCAAAGATTCTTCTGCTAGTAATGAAATTTGATTGATATATATATCCAATGATAAGAATTTGGGATTCTAAGGGTAAAATCCCCCATCTGTCAGTTTACTGTACTTTGGGGGCTTGCATGTTGCTGTGATGATGAAAGCTATGCTACCAGTATTACAGATACCAACAGAGTCACCCATAGTAGACAGGTTTCAGCTGAGCTTCCAGACTGACAGACAGACTAGAGAGAAGGATATGACTAACCTACTCCTGAAACAATTAGCCATCGAAAACCCTATGAATAGCAGTGAAATGCTGTCAAATATAGTGCTGGAAAATGAGCCCCCCAGGTTGGAAGGCACTCAAAAGATGATTGGGGAAGAGTTGCATCCCCAAAGTAGAGCCTACCTTAATGATGGAAATGGAGTAAAGCCCCAGGGACCTCAATTTGCTGATGTGGCACAACTCAAAATGAGATGGAACAAATGTAAATATCCATTAATAATTAGAACGTGAAATGTATGTAATATGAATCTAGGAAAATGAGAAATCATGAAAAGGGAAATGAAACACATAAACATCGACATTCTAGCCATCAGTGAGCTAAAATGGACTGGCATGGGCCATTTTGAATCAGATAATTATATACTGTGCTGGGAATGACAACTTAAAGAGAAATGGGGTTGCACTCAATCACCACAAAAGACATCTCAAAAACTGTCCTGAAGTAAAATGCTGTCAGTGATAGAATAATATCCATATGCCAACAAGGAAGGCCAGTTAATATGACTATATTCAAATTTATGCACCAACCACTGAGACCACAAATAAAGATAGAGAAGATTTTTACCAGCTTCTGCAATCTGAAATAGGTTGAACATACAATCAAGGTATACCGTTAATTACTGTTAATTACTGGTGACTAGAATGCAAAAGTTGGAAACAAAGAAGTCTCAGTAGTTGGAAAATAAGGCCTTGAAGACAAAAACAGTGCTGGAAATTGCATGATCGAATTTTTTCAGAGCAATGACTTCTTTATTGCAAGTTCATTTTTACACCAACAAAAATGGCGATTACACACATAGAATTCTCCAGATGGAACATACAGGACCAAGTTGACTACATTTGTAGAAAGACACAATGGAAAAGCTCAATATCAAATGTCAGAACGAGACCAAGTGCAGATCATGGATCAGACTATCAACTATTCTTATGTAGGTTCAAACTGAAACTGAAGAAAATTAGAACAAGTGTACGGATAGCCAAGATATGACCTTGAGAATATCCCATCTGAGTTCAGACACCACTTCAAGAACAGGTTTAATGCATTAGACTCTAATGATAGAAGACCAGACAAGTTGTGACATGACATCAAGACATCATGAGGAAAGCAATAGGTTTTTTAAAAAGACCAAATTACATATCAAAGGAGACTCTGAAACTTGCCCTTGAACTTAGAACAGGTAAAGTAAAAGGAAGACATGATAAAATTAAGGAACTAGACAGATTTCAAAGGGCAGCTTGAAAGAACAGAATCAAATATTATAATGACACGTGCAAAGACCTGGAGACTGTCAACCAAAAGAGAAGAACACTCTTTTTCTCAAGCTGAAGGAATTGAAGAAAAAATTAAAACCTCGAGTGGTAACAGTGAGAAATTCTACAGGGAAAATATTAAACAATACAGGAAACATCAAAAGAAGATGGAATACACAGAATCATTATAGAAAAAAGAATTGGTGGATGACCAACCATTTCAAGAGGTTGCATATGATCAGGAACCAATGGTATTGAAGGATGAGGTGGAAGCTGCCTTGAAGGAATTGGCAAAGCACAAGGCTCCAGGAATTGATGGAATACCAATAGAGATGTTTCAACAAACACATGCAGCACTGGAGGTGCTCACTTGTTTATGTCAAGAGATTTGGAAAACGGCTACCTGGCCTATAGACTGAAGAGATCCATATTTGTGCCTGTTCCCAAGAAGGGGGATCCAACTGAATGGGGCAACTATTGAACAATATCATTAATATCACACACAAGCAAAATTTTGCTAAAGATCATTCAAAAATGACTGCAGCAGAACATAGACAGGGAACTGCTGGAAAATGAAGCTGGATTCAGAAGAGGGTGTGGAAGCTGAGATGTCATTGCTGATGTCAGATGGATATTAGCCCAAAGCAGAGAATACCAGAAAGGAGTCTATGTTTTATCAGCTATACAAAGGCATTTGACTATGTGGATCATAACAAGTTATGGATAACACTGCAAAGAAGGAGAATTCCAGAGCACCTAATTGTATTCATGAGGAATCTGCACAAGAACCAGGAGGCAGTTGTTCAAACAAAACAAGGAAACACTGCCCAGTTTAAAGTTGAGAAAGGTATGTGTCAGGACTGTATTCTTTCACCTCTTCAATTTCTATACTGAGCAAATAATCCCAGAAGCTGGACTTTGTAAAGAAGGTGGCAGCATCAGGATTGGAGGAAAACTCATTAACAGCCTGTGCTATGCAGATGACGTAACTCTACTTGCTGAAAGTGAAGAGGATTTGAAACATTTACTGATGAAGAGCAAAGAACACAGCTTTCAGTATGGATTGTGACTCAACATCAACAAAAAAATACTTACAACTGGGTCAGTATGCAGCTTCATGATAAATGGAGCAAAGATTGAGGTTATCCAAGATTTTACTTTACTTGGTTCTGCAATCAACACCTGTGGAAACAGAAAGTCAAGAAATCAAAAGACTCATTGCATTGGGAAGAGCTATGGCAAAAAACCTGTTTAAAGTATTGAAAAGTAAAGATGTCACATTGAAGACGAAGATGCACCTGACTCATGCCGTGGTATTTTCATTATCATCATATGGTTGTGAAAACTGGACATTGAATAAGGGAGACAGAAGAATTAATGCTTTTGAACTATGGTGCTGGAGACAAATATTGAATATACAATGGACTGCCAAAAGAACCAACAGCTCTGACCTGGAAGATATGCAGCCAGAGTGCTCCTTGGAAGCAAAGGTGGTTAGACTGCATCTCAACATATTTTGGACATGTAGTCAGGAGAGATCAATCCCTAGAGAAGGACATCATGTTTGGGAGAGTGGCAGGTCAATGAAAAAAAGAAAAACCCTCAACTAGATGGATTGACACAGTGTCTGCAACAGTGGGCTTAAAGGTAAATAAGATCATGTGGCTGGCACAGAATTGGGGAGTGTTTCATTCTGCTATACGTAGAGTTGCTGTGAGTGGGACCTGACTCAAGGGCACCTAATAACAAGGGTAAAAGAGTTGTAATGCAAACCCACAACCAAAAGAGGTCATGGTGTCTATCAAGGAGGAGAAGTTGAGTAGGTCTTTTTGTGTCCATACTATTGACTAAAACATGAGCTAGCCTTGAGGAAGCTTCCCACACTTCTGTGTCCCCTTATGTTCTACCATGCCATTGAGAGCATTGGAGGTGCATTTCTATGACCCAGCTGAAGTTTAGTGAGGACTGTGACACTGTTTTGTTAGAGTCTGACAACTTGACCTAGGGTTAGGTGCTTGGTTTCTGTTGAATAAAGGGATATATGATTTTGGAACCTTTTCAGATGTGGGTGTTGTTATTATAAAAGCTTTTATCATAGCTCCTCAGGTTATGCTATGTAAAAAATAGCAATGCACATGGAGAAAAATACAAAGTAAACCTACTGATAGTCTGCAGAAGTTGTAAGAAGGTGTGGTGATAGGTGATGTTTTCCCTTATTTTAAAATGTTATAACATTTTGATAATAGGAAAAATTAATTTGTAATTAAGAAAGAAACATTTGAAATACTTTTAATCTCCATGAAGAAGACTTAACCTGCCTCCACAAGTTCAAGGTTGGAAGCATATTTCTATCACGAGTCATCATGGTAACATGTATTCAGATTTACTGCAAATGGAACCGATTATAAATCACTTCTGTCTTGTGGGCTGAAACTATAGATGATTTGGAGAACCTCCCCATTATTCTATGGAATCATTAAACTTGGCATGACCAGTAATTTGAGTTGAGGAAATGACAGCCTTAGTTTACAGAAATGAAGCCTCAAAGTTAGAGATACACAATGTGCCTTTGAAGGGCTTTTCTTTTTCTTGGCTTTCCTGGCACAGCTGCTTCCTGGAGAGCAGAGGCACTGGTGCCCCAGGTGCCTCTCCTTCAATTTGCCATTCCATTCCCCCCACCCCCACCCCCACCCGCCCTGGGAAAGAGCCCTCAAGTGCCCAGAGCACTTTGTTGCATTATGCTCATTAAGAGCCTATGTTTCTCTAGGTCACGCAGAAATAAAATTTGAATATATTTTCAGATAGTAGTTTAGGAATTAATTTTCTTAAAAAATAGTATAAAAGCACTTGATTTCTATATCCTTTTATTTATATCCAGTAGCTTAAAAGATGCCATGTTCTATCCTCTTTGATTATTCTTTCTATATACCTAAAACCTCTTTTTTAAAAAAGTTATAATGGATAGGCTAGTACAAATCAGTGTGTTCTACCACTAGGCTACAGTGGTTTGTTGGAGTTTAAACTCTGTGGTTAAAGTTATTTTAAAATTCCCAATAATACAATGTTTTGCTTTTTCTGAACAGAGAAGAGTCTCACCATCTGAAAACATCAGTGATATGAAAAAAGCAAACATGCTGATGGTGATTTTAATGGCCTAATGGCCAGTGTCGCTGTACTGGATGCCACTCAGCAAAGGGCTTTTTTCTGCTCTGCTCACCCTGCATTAATATTAACTCCGGTCCACTGCCATGGTCCATTTCCCAACCACTCAGCCACTCACACATCTCCTTTGGTACCAGTCTATAACTGTGTTGCCCACTGGGGGTCAGAAATGGTTTCATTCTCATCTGTTTGTCACTTTATTCTTTCTGCAATAGTACAGTTCTATCTCTGTAGTCTTAGGAATATATGTCTATATTGGTTTTTGCCTGAGGCTGTAGACTCTTGGAGGACAAGGTAAAAAGATTCTTTTTACACATAAATACTTTGGGTATTAATAGCCTGAGTCTGTGGAGCTTCATATACTCTATTTGGTATTGTTGATAACCTAGAATTTTGGAGCTTTTCATGTCAGAAAGAAAAGGCATTCTTAATCTAATGCTTCATTTTATACACAAGAAGATAGCCACAAAGGCCATAATACCCACAAGAATCTTCCTTTGCCCTATATTTAGGAATAGAGTCTAGGGTCAGCCTCTGGGGTCGGCCTACTACAGAGCAGCCTGGTTAAGAGCCCTGAGGCTTTTGCGTATATTGCTGCACTGCTTCCCACCTCTAGAGCTTTGAAGTTACTCCCTGGTCTCAGTTGATTGTTCTGTAAGATGGGGCTAGCAGCAGTAGCTGTCTCATTCTGTAAGAGGCAGTATTGCACAATGCGTGAGAGCTTGGAACCAAATAAGGCAAAAGCACAAGCCCAGAGAAAACCCCGGAGACCTAGAGAGACGCAGGTTCACATGGTGTAGAGACAGAGCTTAAGAACTTTGTGATTTCATGTTTCAAAGGTATGGCCTTTGTGAGTATATCCTAGAATCTCAGGTCTTCTTTGCACACCTACTGCTCAGCCACCATAGTTTAAACGGAGGCCTCATGAATTTTTTTGCACTGCCTCATTCCAACCTTCAGTCCTTTGTTTTCTTGGTCTGTCTTAAGGCAAAACAAAGTGAAACTTGGAGCTGGGCATGGTGGTTCACACCTGTAGTCCCAGCACTTGAGAGGCTGAGGCAAGAGGATCAAAAATTCAAGGACTGGGCTACATAGCGAGTTCAGGGCTAGTCTGATCTCTGTCTCAAAAACCGAACAAAGCGAAATAAAACTCAGTTCTGGTTAATTACTCCAGTTGTAATGATTAGTTCTGCTAATGGCTCCTGGCCACATGAGGGAAAACGCGTCATGTGTAACTTTAGAAAGGGCTGATGTACTGACATTCCATGTCATGTCCTGGTTAAGAGTTGATTTTGAAGTTTTCTAAAACACATAACCTAATATGACCACTTTGATCACTTCGAAGGGTAAATTCAGCAGTGTTAAGTGTATTCACAGTGTTGTGCAAGGAATCTGCAGAGCTTCTTCATCTTGTGAAACTGTAACTTTATACCCATTAAACTCCCCATCCCTCCTCCTCCAGCCCCCAGCAGCTGCCATTCTACTTTATGTTTCTGAGTTTGGCTTCTTTAGATATCTCATATAAGTAGACTCATGGAGTATTTGTCTTCTTGTTTCTAACTTATTTCACTTAGCATAATGGCCTCCAGGTTCATCTGCATTGTAGCATGACAGGATATCTTTTTTTTTTTTTTTTTTTTTCGGTACTGGGGGTTGAACCCAGGGCCTTGCGTCTGCATGCTCTGCAAGTGCTGGACCACTGAGCTGCACCTCAGCCTATTTTTTTTTTTACTTTTTGAGACAGGGTCTCGCTAAGTTACGCAGACTGCCTCTGGTCTCGAACTTGCGATCCTCCCACCTCCGCCTCCCGAGCCGCTGGGATTACAGGCATGCGCCACCACACCCGGCCCCAGGATATCCTTTGTTAAGCTGAGTTATATTCTGTTATGTGTACACACGTTTGGTTTGTGCATACATCCATTTGCATTGTTCATCTCTTGGCTATTGTGAATAATGCTGCTATGACTTGAATGCAAATATCCCTTTGAGATCCTGCTTTCAGCTCTTTTGAATGTATACTCAGAAGTGGGATTGCTAGATCATATGGTGCTTCTGTTTTTAAATTTTTTTTTTGGTAGTACTAGAGGATTGAACCCAGGGCCTTGTGTGTACTAGGTAGGTGCTGTACCACTCAGCTGTCCTCTTTAGTCCCTCTTTTATTTTTTATTTCAAGACAGGGTCTCTAAGTTATGTAGGTTGCCTCTGGCCTCGAATCTGCAATCCTTCTGCTTCACCTTCCCAAGTAGGTGACATTGCAGGCATGTGCCACAGTACCCAGTGGTGGTTGTTGTTGTTAGGTGCTGTCGAGTTGGTATCCGACTCATAGCGACCCTTATAGGGTTTTCAATGGCTGACTGTTTCGGGATTGCCTTGGGAGTGGATTGCCAGGCCCTTCTCCCATACCCAGTGGTACTTCTATTTTTAATTTTGTGGGGAACTTCCTTATTGTTTTCCATAGCTGCTGTGTATTCCTAGCAACAGTGCCAAAAGTTTCCAATTTCTCCACATCCCCACAAACACTTACCATTTTCTGGTTATGTTGATAGTGACTCTCCTAATGGGTGTGAAGTGATTATCTCATTGTGGTTTTGATTTGCATTTGCCTGATAATTAGTGATGTTTAGCATCTTTTCATATCCTTGTCCACTTATGTATCATCGTGGAGAATGTCTAGTCAAGCCCTTTGCCCATTTTCTAATTGGGTTACTTCTGTTGTTCTGTTGAATTGTTGGTTGGTTGACAGGTGCTGTCAAGTCATGTCTGACTCATAGCAACCCTCATTGGGTTTTCAATGGCTGCTTGTTTCAGGATTGCCATGTCTTTTTCCCATTTTTGTGGTATTGGGAATTGAACCTGGGACCTCAGACTGCAGAGGGGCCCTCTACCAACTGAGCTAAATCCCAGCCCCGTTTAGTAGAGTAGGATTTTTAAATTAGGCAGGCCTGAACTTAATCCTGGCTCCTGGGTTTATGAGCTCTTTGTCCAGGAGCAGTAATATGTCCTCCCTGTGCCATGGTATCTGCAGCTGTAACCAGGCACAGTAATAGCATCCACCTTATGGAGATTGGGATATGGGGCCAGTCAGTGGAAGTTGTCATAAAAAGAGTGCAGACAGTCTGAGCCTAAGAAGGTTTTGAAGGAATAAAAATAAGCTGCCTCCTCCACAGATGGCAGCCACTTTGTTTTTGGCTTTTTGGTTTTTGAGACAGTCTCATTGTGTAGCCCAGGTTAGCCTTGAACTTGTGATCCTCCTGCCTCAGCCTCCTTAGTGCTGGGATCACAGGTGTGCGCCACCACACCCACACCCAGCATGATTCTTTAATTCTACCCTCGTCTTTTTCACTTTCAAAATCATAAAGACTATGGTGCATGGAGAACAGTCATGCTGTCAGAAGGAGCCTCTCTGCCTCCTGGAGATTGTGCTGGTAATTTACACAATTGCTTTGGATTCCCAGCTGCCTCTCAGTCACGAATACCTGGTAAGAATGCTGCTTCCCAAGCTTTTTACATTCAGGATATGGACCTTATAAGGAAAGCATTGAAGCAGGGTTTTTCCACGTGGAAAGGTCACATTTCCACATACAACTCAGTGAACATTGTGTGCGTTGAGGGAAGAAGTAGATTCACTATTTTAAACTTCTTATTTCATTGCATGGACTTCCCCGTCCTCTCTCCAGCAAAGGACAAAAGTATTTCCTAACTTTTAGGTCATGGGCTTCCTTTCATGGATTCCAACCTTAGATCTCATCCCGATAAGCATTGTGTAATGGATGGGTGGGGCTGGAGTTTCAGTCACAGATGTGTGGGAGGCAAAAGGGAGGATGAGGACAGTAGGGTTTGTAACTGGAGCTGGTAGCAGTCCCTTGCCTACCACTAAGGCACGGACTTCTACATCAGGACAAGCAATAACCCAGACAAAGTTTCCTTGCAACTTTTGATCATCACCTGGACATGCCTCAACCTTTCCTGCCTCTTTCCTTGGTCATGTATTTCCCTCCTACACTCCCTGTGTTACCTGACCCCTGAGCTCCTTACAATGACATCTGCTTCTCTTTCCCACTTTCTTCCCTTTTCCACCAGTTCCTACCATGTCTGACCAGCATGGGGTTCTGATATCACTCTGCTTGTTTGCTTGCTTGTTTGCTTGCTTGCTTGCTTGCTTGCTTCCTTCCTTCCTTCCTTCCTTATTCCCTCCCTCCCTCTCTCTCTGTTTCTTCCTCCCTCCTTTCCTTTCCTTTTCTTTTCTTTTTTCTTTTCTTTCTTTCTCTCTTTCTTTCTTTCTCTTCCTATCCTTTCCTTTCTTTCCTTCCTTCCTTTCCTCCTTCCTTCCTTCCTCTCTCCCTTCCCCCCCTTTCTTTCTTTCTTGTTGAAAAGCTTTCAGTGCCCCTCTCCAGAGATGACTCCTAAGTCATCCCTTTATGTGACTCAGAGGTCATGATTGTCCTACTTTCTGAGCCTTGCTCCACTTGGGTGTGCTCAGGCACTTCAGACTCTGCACCCTATTAACGATGCTTTTAAAAAGTAGTTATGGATCAAGGAGACACACATGATGCAGTGCTAACAAAAACTCAGAAAACAGAATGGAAGCCTTATTTAAACATGCAGTGGAGACCCAATGAAAGACCAGAAGGAAGACATAGGGAAGTGTTCAGAGCGCTTTTCTTTGGGAAGTAGCATTATGAGAAATTTTTTCCCTTAAAAAATTCATGTACATATCACTACATATAAATAGACAAATAAGTAAATAAATGTTTACAGTTTTTCTGAGCCAGAGATGGAAAAATTTGGCTTCTCTTAAAAATTCCTGATTGTGCTGTTGTCACTCACTGGAGGCTTTTTGGCTCCTACACCTGTGCTGTCTTCTCCTTCCACAGTGCACTGATCCCCCACCTTTTCCCTACTCTATGATTTCCACTTAGATTTAGGCTCTGTTTTCCAGACCTTGATGGCCACTTTAGCTGTTCCTTCTACCTCTTAAAGTGATTTTTTTCCTGACATAGGCTTCTCTCTCTCTCTCCCCACTCCCCCGCCTCTCTCTCTCTGTGCTGGGGATTGACCCTAGGGCTTGGAGCATGCTAGACAGTTCTAACACTGAGGTACACCTCCAGTCCTTATAACACAGTCTTTATCATCACATTATTAAGGTACATTAATATAATTTTTAAAGAAGGTCCAAAATTTGCATATAAGATACAACCCCTGCCCCTGACATGATGACATGTGTTTATCATCCGTTATTTAACATGCCAATATACTGAATGCACATTTAATGCACTGTAGTAGGTATTGGCTTAAAAGTGGAGTCAATGGTAGATAAAGGAGCATCAAAGTGTAGTGAAGGAGATTAATAACAAATACCAAGGAATAAGGATAGAGAAATGCTAGGAATGTCATAGAACTAAGTTCAAGATTCTGAATTGGAAAGCTGATGGTGTAGGAAAGGTCTTTTAAAATCCCTGAATGGTTTTTTTGTGTTTTGTAGATGTCATGCTATTTTATGACATCTGTTACTTGTTGTTTTTGTTAGGTGCTGTCGAGTCAGGTCCAACTTATAGTGACCCTCAGGGTCAGGACCCTCATAGGTTGTTTCGGGATTGCTTTGGGAGTGGATTGCCACAACCTTCTCCCATTTTGGTGGTGCTGTGGATCAAACCTGGGTCTTCAGAAAATGTGGAGCAGCACTCTACCAACTGAGCTAATTCCCAGTTCCATTTTGTGACATCATCCTTAGTAATTATCATTTTCTACTCTTAGCTTAATACATATTTTTCAAGTACAAATTAAATACATTAAAGCCACCCATTTGTATTATAAATGTGTGGCAGGAACTATATCTTAACTCTTGGTTCTTTCACAGAACTTTAATGCTTTTTTGTGTTGACTACATTTTGTCTGATTTTATATCGAAAGCCTATGATAGTCTCATGTCCTGAGTCAACAGTGTTGTTGCCTTTTTTACCTTTCATCTTGCAGATGTTCAGGCATTGGCATCACACTCTATAATGTTCTGGGAGCTCAGAACCCCCAGTTAGTTAAGCATCTGCAGGGTTGATGCCTGTGACCTGTTAGGTTGGAAGTGCTATCCTAATTTTGCTCCCTGTGGTAGGATAAGTCAACTTGTCTTGCTCTGGCAAGGAAGCACACTGGGTGAAGAACCAGGATACAGGGTAGACCAGAGTCCCCTTTGAAGCCCTAGCCCAGGCCATGGCCTGAAGGTAAAGAACAGCAAGTATAAAAGACGCTATTCAGCAGCACAGGTCAGTTGCTATGTTAACAGTCTACCTAGCAACTGCCTTGAGTTCAGAACGAAGGACAGCTGTGGCCCAGAGTACTTAGTGCCTTTTCTCAAGAAGATCCTTCTTCCTGGTCCCTAGGTCTCTACTTCCCATGGAAAAGAAAAACAGAAAATCTGAAGATTTTTTTTGGTCATAATACAGCCTTTATTACCTGTGCTTTCAAACTTTTTGTCTTAGCTACTAACTAAACTCTTTTTCAAGGAAAGTTTACAGAGGATTTATAAAACATTAAATCAAATCTGGTTTGCCAAATGAGGCTGGAGGGGAATGACATTTGCTCCTGCTATGGTTTGAGCATTTGTGTTCCCGCTCCCCAGTTCATATGTTCAAGCCCTAACGACCAGTAGGATGGTTTTGGGGAGGTGATTGGGTTCAAATGTAGCGGCCCAACCCAAGAGAGCTCTGTTCCCTACCACTCCACTGACCCCAGGGTGGACTCTGCAAACAGCTCTGTGTGGTCTCATTTGAAAGCTCTCTTTACAGAATGCAGCCGCTTTACTCTTCCCAGGGCTAATTTTGGCCCTTCTCACAGTTTGTGCTATGATTGGGGAGGTTTGAGGGCAAGGAAGTTGGTTTCTTCTCTGTGATTCTTTTCACCGTGCTTCAATAGAAGCTGAGAAGTAGAAAGGCCCTGAGGTCCTGAGTGTCCCTTTCCTTGTGGAGTGTGGTGGCCAGGAGGATGGCAGTTTGCAGAGGGCTGAGCTGAGGAGGAGGCACACAGCAGTCGGGGTGCTGGGAGCCGTGCTGTAAACAAGCTGCTTTCCTGCATGTGGCCACATAACATGAGTCGAGAAGCTGTGATCTTAGCTTTTAGAAGCATATTTTTCTGTTTGTGCTAAGTGACTCATCGGTCTATGTCTCTGCCTATTTATGTTCAGGTCTGGAAGTTTTCTGGAAGGAAAATTATTGTTGCTAGATTAGTGTGGGTGGTTGTTCTGGGTCAGCAGGGAGTGACTGCTTTTTGAATGCATTTCCTAAGAAAATAGTATTTATTTTAGTTCAAACAATTACCTTTGACAAAGATAATGTGATTTGGCCAGTGTTTAGAGAGCAAGATATATTTTTCACCATCATTTATATTAATTGCACAAAATAATGAGTTCTATTGTGACATCTTCATACATTTATATAATGTACTTTGATCATATGCACCCCTCCACTGCCCTCTCGTTCCTTCCCCCTCCCTCTGTTTCCCTTCCCCTTTCCAAATAATCCCTCTTCTTCTTCAATGCCTTTTTTGTTTTTAATCTGGATTCTGCATAATGACAGAAAACACATGGTATTTGTCTTTTTGAGTCTGGCTTATTTTGCTTAGCATGATAATCTCCATTTCCATCCATTTTCCTGTAAATCCATATAATTTTGCTCTTTGTGGCTGAATGAAACTTCATTGTGTTTACCACGTGGTCAGGTCACTTAGACTGGGTAGAGCAATTGCTTAACTAATTTTATTTTATTTTTAAATTTTAAATGATTTAAAAGGTATCCCTGGGGCTGGGAGTTTAGTTCAATGGTAATGTGCTTGAGTAGCATACTTAAGGCCCTGAGTTAGGCACCCAGCATTGCAAAAATATAAAATAAAATAAAAGGTACCGATGTCCCCTGCTGACACCACCAATTAAGGTACATTTAAATCCTAAGTAAATGTCTGAAAAAACGATGAGCGCCAAAAGTCAGGTGTTCTCAAACTTGCACATGCATTAGAATCCTCAAAGTGTGGAAATCCATGTTGCTGGGTCTACCCCAGAGTTTGTGATCCAGCAGGTCTGGATGAGTGGAAACAAGAGTCTGCATTTCTAACAGGTGCCCAGGGACCATTGCTGCTGCTGATGTGAGGACCACACTTTGAGAACCCCTCTAGAAGAGGGAGCTGATGGCCTAGATTCTGTGGACTGGACCAGTGTGCTGTCAGAGGAGGCAGTCAGGCAGATCTTGTCTTCTGTGCTTGCAGTAAGGTCCAAGCAGAGGAGGTGTGATCAGCAGCCATAGTGGATCATGCTGGATCATCAGCATCCAGAGCATCCAAAATGTGAATGGCAAATGCTGGATGGTCTGATATCTTTCCAAAATTCCACATGGTTGAGATCAAAGGGCCAAGTGTGGGTACTGGTCAGGGTAAATCTCTCGTGATTCCTGCTCCTTGGCTTTCTGGCACAGACTCAGTGGCAGGTGATTTCTTTCACCTTTTCTCTAGCACATATGTCAGAGTCTACTCTTCTGTGAGAATCTCCTGCCCTCCTGCCACCCCTGTGAGCCCTTCTGCCACTTCTCACCCTGACCTGGAACAAGGGCCCACTCAGCTGTCTACTAGGGGACAGAGCTTGGTTTCCTTTCACCATTATTCTGGGATGAAGTGAATGGATGATTAGTCACAGGGAGGTTAACACTTTACCTGTAATATGTTTCTTATAAAGTTTCCATATATATAAAATTAAGTATGTGTCAGATATCCATATATCTCTGTGCAGATAAAAGTAAAAATATATGACATTTTATAAAAGCTTTGCATAACTTAAGAATAAAACTCTTTAGAAGAGTTGCACCCCAGTCACTGGAGCCCTGTGTTGTGTGCCCTGCAGGGCCTTGCTTGGTCCTGTCCAGTCCAGTGTGTTTCTCTGGGCCCGCCCTTCAGACTGTCCTTCTTACTTCTCTTCAGTCGCCCCAGGATGCTCCAGACTGTTCAGCTGAGCTTCTCTGGGCTCCTCTTGCATTTACTAGCCGAGCTCAGAGTGCCTGAGAGGTCTGGCTAAAGTCTGCACCAGTGTTGTGGCGTGGAGAGGAGGTGCCTTGGGATCCAGCCTGGAGTGGCAGGAGGGAGCATCCAAGAAGGCACGACCTGAGAGCTGAGCTTTGGCAGAGGAGGAAGGGAGTCAGCTAGACAAAGGCCAGAGGGACATCGCAGCCCTCGTGGAAGTGTCTGTTCTCCCCACCACTGCCTCTGCGTGACCATGGGTCCTGGACTCACCGAGGTTGCTTCAGGGGCCTCCTGTTCTTGGGGGAAGCTCCTGGGACCACACTGTTATTTTCTTCATAAAACAAGTGTTTCTCCTTCCCAATGTTCTTCAGTTCACCAGTACTTTATCTTCAGTCCATCTGATTGTGGAAAAGTCTAAGCAACAGTAAGATTTTGCTGACACATCCTCCATTTTTAAAACAAAGTACCATGATGGATGTTGATAGGAATTCAGTGCTTATGCCTGCTCACGTGCCATCTTAAGTGTTCTCAAGGAGTAAACATTTAATGCCCCAAAATGAAGCTGTGGGAGGTGGATGCTGTGAACACTTGTGATTTAGGGGTGGAAACTGATGCACGCAGAGGCCCAGGAGCTTGAGTATTTTCTGGTACTGAGCAGCAGCACTGTTATGCTACAGGGTTCTCTCCTTTCTTTTTTTGCATTCATTCCTGTTCCTTCAAGCAAGGAACTGTGATGAGTTGCCCTAGGCTCCAAGTTCTAATCCTAGCTCTACTAACTAATTAGATCTGTGTCCCAGGCTTTGCCATTGAGGGATAAAAACAGTCCCTGCTTTATCTGGTGGTTGTGGACATGAAATTGGTTGTTGTTGTTAGGTACTGTGGAGTCATGTCCAACTCATAGTGACCCTTACAGGGTTTTCAGTGGCTGATTGTTTCAGGATTGCCTTGGGAGTAGATTGCCATGTCCTTCTCCCATTTTTGCGGTTCTGGGAATCAAACTCGGGATCTCAGAGACTGCAGAGGAGTGCTCCACCAACTGAGCTAAATCCCAGCCCATGAAATTGGTAGGTACATAAAACACACTACCTGGCACTTAGGAAGTGCTCAGAAACTGTGACTTTGAGCTTCAGTTTCCATATTGGGAAGGGAAGGAGGTTGAGCTAAGTCATCTCCTAGCATCCTTTTCAACTCTGAGTTTTGAGTATTCCTGTGAGTACTAAGGAGTCCCCTATAATCTCAAAGAAGGAAAGAAACAACATAGATGTGGGGTGATGGAGTGATGAGGCTGCCATCACACAATGGCTGCTGGTGGGAAGCTCCCTGGGATGAGGAGATTCTCTCCCCATCATGCCTGCTACCTCTTACCAAGGGCCCGCTGGGGGCTACAGGGAAATCAGTGTTTTGTAAGTGGTTATAGGAGAGAGCAAATTATTACAAAGATCAGTGCTTTATATTCTCACTGAGGCTGAATATTTGTTTTTCTTTAGTTTATTAGCTTATTTGTTTACTTTTTGAGACAGGGCCTCCCAAGTCTTGGGATTACAGGTGCGCCCCAACTCCCCCGGCTAGTTTCTTTTTCTTTCTTTTTTTTTTTTTTATTAGAAATTTTTAATGTACATCATAATGTGATTCATTTTGACATGCTTTTCATTGTGACAATTTTCATATAT